>JAWZTI010000322.1:0-34639 GCA_039880955.1 Chlamydomonas urium | reverse complement strand
GGGCGAGGGCGCAGGAGCGTGCAAGTGGGCCGTACTCTGCCGTTTGTACTGTGGCTGCGAGGTTGCAAAACGCGATACAGCCTTGTATTGGGAAAGGGTCGATGCTGGGAAAAGGGGGATGCAATACTATTATTTGCAGCAGGGGAACGGCGGTGAAGGAGCTCAACATGCTTTGAAACAGTTAATGCAGCTGGAGCGGCGGTTTGAGGCAAGACGCTGCCTTACATCTTCCTTCACCAATGCACCCCCTCCGCCCACCAACCCATCGACAGGCGCTGTGCGAAGCGCTGCTCGCCGTCCCCGCGCTTGTCCTGGTTGATGCCGCGCGCCCCGCCCTCAGCCCCCGGCTCATGGAGACGGCGGTGTGGGCGCTGGCCCGCTGGTGCGACACCTACCTGCTGCCCGAGGAGCCGCTGCCCGGTGGCCTGCAGCAGCTGTATGGGTCGCCAACGGGGCCGGCCATGCAGGTGCTGGACGGTGTGGTGCGCGTCGCGCTTGTGTGCCTGGCGCACTTCCCTGGCGAGACGCAGCTGCACTCGCAGGTGAGAGAGGAACACAGAGGCGGGGATGGCTTGCGTGCCGGGGCAGGGATGTGCCTGGCCTTTTCTTTGTGGAGCGCGGCTGGGGTACTGTGTTGCAAATACAGGCAGCTCCAGAGACCAGGCAGCTCTACTCACTGCCGTGGCATGCATGAAGCGGGGCCAGGCGTGTGGGTACTGAACTCACTGCTGGAGCTTGCTGACACAACACTTGCCCCCCTCCCTGTCATGCCATGTCAATGACATGGTGTCATTCCAGGTTTGTCATGTTTCTGCCCTGTCCACTGTACGTCCCCCGCAGGTAGCAGGCCAGCTGCTGCCGGTGCTGGTGCGGCGCCGCAGCCTGTGCCGGCAGCTGGTGCAGCTCGCGTCCTGGCAGGAGCTGGCGGGCGCATTTGCCACACGCCAGCCTGGCCTTATCACGCAACTGCAGCAGCGGCTGCACAGGTCCCTGGCACAGGTGGGTCACAGGGCAGTTGGGGCGTGGGGGGGAAGGTCTTTACGGGTGAACAGGGGGCCAGTTGAAAGGTGGCGCCATCCTTTGACGCACCTGGACGCACCTGGACATACGCGGCAGCAAGGCCAAGTCATGAGCTGGCACTGCAAACCAAGCGGCGCAAAAAGGGCAGGAAGCACGCGTGCCAGTGAGGCAGGCTGTAGACCTGTCTCAGGGAGCGCGTGGCAGCCAATGCAGGTCTCTAAAGCAGTGCACTGTTGTCACGCGCCCAGCCCAGCTTTACTCATGTTAATGGTTGGGTTGCAACGCTGCTCTATATGGTGCAATTTGAATTTGACACCGCTGTGCTGCCTGCCTCTTGCATGCTCTTCCATCGCAGAGCTTGGGACTGGCGGCCGCAGGCGTGATGGGTCCCAAGGCGTCTCAGGCCTACGTCACCCAGCTCATGCAGCCAGCAGCAGCGGAGCTTGTGGCGCTGGCCAGCAGGCATGACCTCGATGCAGCCGCCTCCCAGGTAAGGCACTCTACGGCACTCTGAGGATTGCAAACCAGACTAACTCAGTTGGGGATGTGACAAGCGCTCTGACAAGCTTTGCCGTTTGCTCATGGAGGTTGGATTGGCGCGGATTCAAGGTCTGGCAGCTTCTGTGTAGTATGGCCCACGCGGCTTGGCGACGCTGTTGGTGCTGGCGGCTTGGCCGTGCGGTTGCCGCCGCTGGTCAGCCACCATCGCAGCCAATCACCCTTGTGCTGCTGAGCCACGTCAGCTGCATTTGCCAGAGTATGGAAGCGGAGTGGGCTTCAAAGGCCCAGCTGACCTGCCTACAGCATTCACATACATTTCTCAATGTTGCCCACTGCAGCACAAACCCTCATAGCGCCCTACAGGCTGATCAAGCCCAGCGTGTCACCATACTCTGCGTGCCCCCACCTTCCTCCCACACACAGGCAAACACTGTACTGCACGTGTGCTGCCTGCTGGAGGCGCTGCGGGGCTGCACGCGTGCCACGCTCAGCGCCACCCAGCCCGCGGTGCTGGCGGCGTCGCTGCCGCTGCTGCAGCCGCTGCTGCGCCTGCAACACGCCTTCCGCGGCCATGCCGTCGTCGTGACGCTGCTTCTCAAGCTTGCGGCGGAGATGGTGGAGAACCACATCTCGTTCCTGCGGCCGGCCGAGAGCGATGCGCTCATGCGATGGGTGCTGGAGCTGCTGCAGCAGTACAGCAGGGACAACAGGTGGACTAAGAACCTGGCTACGTCGAGGTCCCTGCAGGTGTGTGGGTGTAGCGTTTGGTGCATACCCGCTGAGGCCTAAATGCCTGCTAAATCCTTCTGCTCGGCTGCTTGGGGCAGCTGCCAGGCGCTGGTCAAGCTGCTGGAAACACTTTGCCTCTTTATCTTTGCTTCAACAGCATCCTTGACTTGACACTGCACCCTCATGGTAATGCGAAACACCACAGGAGGACCACCAAGTAGAGCAGTGCCGTGACCTGCAGGCGCTGGTCAAGCTGCTGAGCCATGTGACGCAGCGCGACGTCGCCGAGCTTGACATCCAGCGGCGGCAGGAACAGCAACAGCAGCAGCAGCAGCTGGAAGCAGCCCAGGTGAGATTCTGGCAAACCTGACGCAGGGTCGACAGGGGGCGCAGAAACCCTCCTGTTAATCTGACTTTGCTCATGTGCCCTTGAGGACTGGCACTAGGATTGTGGGATCACGCACCCTGAGCTAGAAGTTGTAAGCCTTGTTTTACATTCCGCCGCACAGTCTCCTTATTGGGCCTGGGTGGTTGTTGACTTGATGGTGGTCACGCCGCGCCCCTTTCCAGCATCTGTCACCCTGGCAGTGATCACACCGCACCCCCCCTTTTGCTCCTTCGCCCCTTTCCCCCCTCTGCCAGGTTGTGTTGCTGGGCCTCAGCATCATCCTGCCCCTCATCTCGCTTGAGCTGCTCAAGTTCCCCAAGCTGTGCCACCTCTACTTCACGCTGCTCAGCTACATCATGGAGGTGTACACCGACCAGGTGGCTGAGCTGGCGCCCCCACACTTCTCCACACTTATGCACAGCCTGGAGTTTGGGCTGCAGCACTCCGACCCGTTAGTCGCGCAGGCGTCTCTGGAAGGCCTTGCAGGTGGGGCGGTCCATGCAAGGTGCAGCAAAGCACTAGGGCGCAGCAAAGGCGGGGCGCTCGGCCTCTTTTCACCTGCAGGGGGTGCGTTGGCAAGCTGCCGGAATGGTTGGGTGCTGCATCACATAGCGAAGCTGTTAGCAAATCAGAATGGAATGGCTGTGGCCAGACAGCAGCGTGCAGCACAGCACGCTAGCGCCCCGCTGCACCCAGCACCAAGCCTTGTTCCTCTTTCGCCTCAACTGCCTGCACAGGTATTGCGCGGCATCAGCATAAAGCCCAGCAGCAGGGCCTGCGCGGCCTGGGCGCTCACCAGGTGCCCGACGGCCACGGCGGCAGCCGCTCCGTCACTTCCCACTTCCTGGAGCTGCTTCTGCGCCGCCTCATGTTGGAAGACCTATCGCTGGACCTGGTCGAAACCGCGGCGGACGCGCTGCTGCCGCTGGTCCTGTGCGAGCCGGCGGAGTATTCCCGGCTGTCTGCTGCGCTGGCCAACGCGCAGCCCGCGGCAGGTGTCGGCGCGCGCATCGCCCGGGCGCTGGCGGCGCTGCACCCCGCTGGCGGCGCGATGGGCCCTGCCGAGCTCAACCGACAAACGAAGCGCGCCTTCCGCTCCAGACTGTGCTCAGCAGTGTCAGAGGTCCGCAGCCTGATTCGCATGCGCTGAAGCAGCGGCCACAGGGCACAAGCGCTTTTCAGACGAGGCTTTGGCTGCGAGGGCAAGCGGTGGAAAGTCTCACTCATATTCATTCATTTGTGTAACAGGCCCTGCAGTGGCCAAGCGCGCCACGGCTGCTCAACAGACTCAGCGTGCAGGCCCACATGTTGAAGGCTGCGATCAGGCTGTGATCAGCATGATCACACAACAAGGCTCCCTCCCCAACGGGCAGCAGGCTGCGGGGCATGGGTGCCGGCCCCATCGCCCCTTACCTTGTATGCCAGGGACGGCAGAACAGGGGTCATGTTCTACAGTCTACGGGGCGCCAGAAATGGCACAAGAGACCCCCACATCCAGTGGGATTCACTGCCGAAGGCCCAATCTATCACGATTACAGAAGAGATAAGCTTAGGCCTGGCAGTTTGCTGCCTGAAAGTCAAACGTGGCTCAGACCAGCAGAGATCCCGCAGGCCAGTTGGGGGTCGACCTCAGAGACTTGTGAATCCCAGGTGTGGGACAGTTGTAAATCCCAGGTGTGGGACAGTTGTAAATCCCAGGTGTGGGACAGTTCTAAATCATTTTCTTAAGCTGGGAATTGTGCTGTTGGGAAAGTCGGCCCTGTGAGATAACCTTGCGTATGGTGGCTGTCAAGGTGGCTGCTGCAAGCTTCCACATGACTTCAGGTACATGCTGGCCATGTCAAACACTTGCCAAGGTTAAAGCCCTGAAGTCAAGAGATGCACTTTGCGGCGCTGCCCCTCCTGACATTCTATCATCTACCTGCTGGCTCACAGCAAGTTGCATGACGCGCTTTGCTTACAGAAAGGCGGCCGACGTGGAACAGCAGCAAAGCGGTGACGTCTTGCAGCGCCCAAGCCTGACACCGCATGGTAGGTAATTCATGTACTTCAAACTGCGAAAAAGTGCTTTTGATGCAAGTCAACGGGCAACACACGGCCGTCAAAGCAAGAAGATAAGCGCACTTGCGTGCGCTAGCAGCAGTTTGAATTCCAGGCAGCCTGCAAAGATCAGCGAAAGTTGGCGAGTCATGCATCCGCACAGCAATCCCTGCCTCACACGAGGAGGTTGCCTATTCTAGTGCCTGTGCGATGTGTAGCTCAGCAAAAAGAAGCGGTGTGCCTTGAATCGTTGAACAAACGAAGCACAGCAAGGACAGACAGGAGATCTTGCTGCATTACCCGGGCAGCGTGTCACATGCATGCCCGTCATGGACCAACAAGACCCTGTTGTGTGTCAAACAGTCCCAAGGGTTTCTAGTACAAGGCTTTTGCGGCCTCCAGCAGCTTATCTCGTTGCGCCTTGACCACAATACCAGCCTTGCGCAATGCTGCATCGTCTGCAGTTTTCAAAGACAACAGCGTGAACCCAGCTGCCTCCAGCTTCTGCGCGCAGCACAAGGCAGCAGCGTGATGAGACACGATAGGTTGGCATGAGCGCACAGCGAAGGTGAAACGCACAAGGGGCCAGGGGAGATTGAGGGAGGGGACCCGAGCAACATGCCTGTCTCATGCGCTGCAACCATCATTCAAGCCTGCTGTAAGAGTACCAGGCATAGCACGCAAGCCAAATATGATCACCACCATGCCCGTTCAAGCGGTAGCAACTGCCTGACCAGCATCGCTGCCATCCTGCCCCTGGGCTGCCCCATCCAGCCCTTGGGCTCACACGCCCCATGCCATGAGCCAGGCGGCCTGGAGACCAGGCGCCACGCACCTTGCCGCAATATTCCAGGTCTATCCGGGTGCAGAACGACTCGATCGTTTCCGTCGTTGCAGACGTGCTGGCGGCTGGTGCTTGCGCTGAGGCGGCCACTGGTGTTGGCGCAGCTGCTGCAGCTGCTGCAGGTGGCTTCGCAGTCGTCTGCATTCACAGTCAAGTGGGGGCAGCCCAGAAAATTGAAGAGCTGCCGCGGGATGCTGGCATCACCGGTGAATATGCGTGTCAGCAGTGTTGAACTGCTGGCACACAAAGCATCAGCGCCAAGACAGGTACCTCCAACTCGATGCCTACCTTGCTCGCGCAGTACTGGTGAATCTTCTTGACTATCTGCGTTTGGTCATACCTGTAACAGACAGCAGTATCAGCAGCTTTAGTAAGCGAGTAATATGAACTACGGCGTGCTTCAACCCACACCCTCTAGTTCCCTGCCCAACGGGAGCAATCGTCTGTTCAACTGCTCAGCAGCACCGTGCCATCATCCCTGCAGGCAACTCACGGTTTCAAGACGTAGTCTGTGGCACCAGCTGTCATACATTCTTGAAGCGCATCATGGCCCGCTGTCAGCGCCGTGCACATGATGATGGGCACCTGCATCGTCCCAAACACATCCCGCAGCCTCCTGCACACCTGTGGTCACCAAATGGGCGGTGCAAAGCATACGGGCCGTCATGGCGGCGCCGCCAGTTGCTTACTGATGCTCTCCAAGGCGGCCAGCACCCAGCAATTCGCACAACTGCTGCCGCTGATCCCCATGCTGCCTGTCTTCATGGCTTCCTTGTGCCGCATGGGGAGGAGCGCACCTGGTCGCCCGTCTCGTTGGCAAGCGTGTAGTCGAGCAGCACAGCATCGGGCCAGCACGGCTCATCGGCTAGCGTGTCAAGTGCCTCGTCCCCATCGCAGGCGGATATGATCTGGTGTCGGCCATCGGCACAGGCGCGCTGATATGAGTTCACGGTGGAAGTTCGTTCCGCCTGAGCGCCCCTCGCCCATGCTCGGCGTGCGCTTACCTTCCAGCCCTGTGGCGCTAGGAGCTGCTCAATGACCATCAGGTTAACCTGGTCGTCGTCGATGCTGAGGATGCAGAGCTGCCCATGCTGCTCCCAGTGCAGCGGCTTGGGGGGGCTCATCGCGACCCCGCTCTCGCTGTTTGCTGACAACAAGCAAGCACCTGCCTCCTTCAGTGGCCTGCTATTGTGCTGACGGCCGTCCTCCACTTATACAGTGCTGAAGTGCTGGCACAGTCGGTCTGAACTCTGCCCAGCCTGCCTTGGCTGTCTCAGCAAGGCTGCATCAGCATCGACCCAGGAATAGTATTGCGAGGACACAGTGCCGCTGCGGGCCATGCACCCTCCACCGGTCACTGCCCGAAAAGGTGCGGAAAGGCAAGGCCCACACCGCTGATTTTTGCACTCGTCCTGCAATATCGCAGCACGCATTTGACGTTATTTTAGGCAGAACGCCATGGATGAGCTGGAAGGCGGGGATGGATCGGGGTGGGGACAGCCCGACGGGAGCCATGCAAGCTTCTTCGGGGACACCACCTCCTTCTTCGGCGCCAGCGGCCCTCCCGTGACACACGGCAACTTTGTGGCACCAACAGAAGCCATGCAGCATGCACAGCATGAGGCCTATGCCAGCATTGCTGCAGAGCCCAGCCACGCCAGCGATGCCGCAGGGATCCACACCCTGCAGGACATTGACCATGCAGGCGTGGCCTTGCCGATGCCTGGGGACGCCGTTGATCAGCAGCTACAGGCACATCAGCAGACGCAGCAGGCGGGGCAGGTGCATGCCAGCCCGTCAGATCATGCCGACACGCGATCGGCGCTCCAGCAGCAACAGGATGCCCTCAAAGCACAGCATGCATCCTACCACGCATGGCTGATGGATTACCTGAGCCAGGCAGACTCAGGAGCAGAGCAATCGGGCGGCCCAGGCGATGTCCCTGGGCTGCTTGGCTCCCTGTACTCTGCATGGCTCGCCCGCACCTACCTCTACTACCACAAGGAGGCAGCAGAGGGGGGCAAGGAGCTGGAGCGGCGGCTGAGGGAGGCGGAGAACCTGCGGACGCAGCTTCCCGCAGCTTTCTCCTCCAACGGCCCAGATGCGGTGTTGGAGCAGTACCTGGCGGCGATACAGGAGTGTATTGCTGCCCTGGCCACCGCCCTGGCGGCCCAGGAGGCAGCCACCTTTTACGCAGCCCCCGCATGGCAGGCACTGCCGCAGCTGCAGGGTGCAGCTGCCGCCCTGGACCAGCGGCTGCAGCAGAGCAGGTGCGCGACAGGGCTCCAGGTAGCGGTGGCAGATTTCTATTTTGTCTGACGATTCAGGGGGCACTGTGCGGGTGCATGAGACCCCTGCTGAAAGTGAGCGGCATTTTCTTTGGAATCAATGTCGAAAGGGGCTTGCGGCAGGGCCACTTGATTGCAGGGTAAAACGAAAACAGGAACTTCTGCTGCATGCAGGCCTTTCGCAGACCTAATGGGCGACAGCGGAGGACCCCTGTTCACCCGGCTTGTTGCTTCCAGGCTCATGTTTGGCATTCGGTCTCGTACGGCACCCCCCTGGACTTATCGTCCCTCGCTTACAACGCTCTGTACGGTCTGTATCGCCCCGTGCTTGCAGGTACAGCTTGTACCAGCAGGTTGTGCAGGACACACAGAACACTCTAGAGGCGGCCGGGTGGCCCCCTCCGCTTGTTCCTGGAGAGCGCAGCTCGGGAGGGGGCCGCGCCTCCGGTGGGTTAACAGAGGGTTTCCACGGTTTCGGAGCCGCGACGGCAGGGGGACCGGCAGTGCTGTCCCGCCTGAACGGCCTGCTGGCGAGCTTGAACCAGCTGCAGCTAGCGACGGAGCGGCAGCAGTTTGCCGTGCTTAGTCAGCAGGCGCAGCCGCAGGAGGGCGGGGCAGGGGGCGGCGGCGGCGGCGATGCAGCCGCGTCAGCGGTGCAGGAGGGGCCGCTGCTGTGGTCTATGGCGCAGCTGACGTCGCAGCTGCAGGTGCGCCTGCAGTCACACTTCACGCCTGGCACGGAGGCCGGGAGGTTGGACCACCCGGAGTGGCTGTTCAAGATCGTGATCGGAATCCTCAAGGTGCGGGGGATTTCTCAAGGGAGCGGCGGTGCGTGAGTGTGGAGTTCAGCTCCAGAGGGGCAGTGGTGCACGCTGGCGTGAGGGCCGAGTCGCGCTTGAAAGGGGCAGCGATGCGCATTGGCGTGAGAGTCAAGCCAAGTGGGGCGGGACGTGTGGCGCTTTTAGCTTAAAGCACAGCAGGGGTGCAGCAGCCAGCGCCACCAGTTGGATGGGCTGCCCTGACTGCTGCAAAGCCTGACCACTGCTCGCAATCCTCCCCTGCTGCTTGGCGGTGCCTTGCAGGCTTATACAGGCTACACTGAGGAGCTGCAGCCAAGCATTGTGGCAGCAGGGCTGCAGGGCCATTACCACGCAGCCGTGGAGTTTGCGCGCGCAGTGAGGGAGGCGGTGCGGGCGGTGCTAAGAGGGAGCAGGCTGCCCGCGCTGCTGCAGGAAGCACAGGGCCAGCACTGTGAGTGTGGGAGGTGCTGAGTGGTAGCAGGCTGCCTGACTCATTGCATGATAGGCACAGGCAGGGTTGTGGGCATGAGCTGGTGCTCGGGGTGCTCAAGAGGGAGCAGGTTGCCTGCGCTGCTGCAGGAAGCACAGGGCCAGCACTGTGAGTGTGGGAGGTGCTGAGCGGTCGGTAGGAGGTGTTGATTGTAATGCAGCGCTGATGGAAAGGCGTCTGCCCAGCACAGATGCAGACTATCCAGGTCAGGCACACGGGTTTCATGATTTGTCAAGCCATTGACTGTGCCTGCTGCCCCACCCCTCCCCTGGCGCAGACATGCTGTGGGTGCTGCAAGTGGATGCGATTCTAGAGTTTGAGAAGCAGCTGGCTCCCTACATGGGGGCTCTGCACCAGGTGAGCTGGAGCGCTGGGGGTAAAGTATCCTATCAAAGGAAGATAGCGTACACACCCTCTGTCCCTTGGCAGTGAGGTGCTTGGAGGCGGCCTCCTGGGGCAGGCAGTGCGGCGTCCCACACCTCGTCCACACTTGTGTGACGCACCTGCCCGTGCTCCCTCGCTCCCAGGCAACGGACGCGGAGCACGAACTACCCGAGAGCCTGGCGGCCGGAAGCTGCCTAGCAGCTGTCACACAAGAACCAGACTTCATGTCCGCATGGGCTGCGGCGGAGCATGCCATGGCCGAATCCCGGGTTGCGCCATTCGAGGTCCACCCGCCGGGACCTTCGGGGTCCCACACTTCAGGGGCAGGGCCCCACACCTGGGGAGGTGTGGACGCGCAGCAGCATGCAGGGGCGCATGCGCCCTGGAAGCGGGAGTTCCACCCGCCGGCCGTCGCAGAGCGGGTGGTGGATGCGGTGACGGCGCTGGTGGAGAGGTCGCGGCACGTGCCCACAGCGCAGGACCAGAGGGTGGGAGCTGGGGAGGTGCCAGTTTGAGATGTTGTTTGCAGGGGAGGGCGCAGCCCGAGCAGGGAGCGGCAGGCAGTGTAGTGCATACGTTGTATTGCATGCCCTTTCTCCTGAACCATGCTCTTGCCTGCCCCCGGCCTCCTGACCCCCGACACCTCTGACCCCACGTCTGACCCCGGCCTCGCACCTCCTGGCCCCTGCCTTTTCTGCCTACCCCCCGACCTTCCTCCTGATCCCTGCCTCCTCTGCTCCGTCCGCTGCCCCCGGGCCTGCTTCGTTCAGCCCCTTGCTCTTCTGCTGGCCCCAGGCCTCCTTCCTTCTGACCCATGCTCCCTCTGCCCCTGCCCCCTGCCTTGCTCCTAATCCCCGCCCCCTCCGCCCCCTCCTTGTGTTACCACAGGTATTCTTAGAGCTGTCTGTGGGTCCGCTGCTCGACTCGGTGCAGCAGCTGTTGCATGACACCCTTCAGGCCGCCAGCGAGGGCTGGGAGGCCGACAGCTACGGGGCGGCGGCAGCAGGCGGTGCAGGGGCCGGCGAGAGCGCTGCAATACTGTGTGCCTGTGTCAACGCCGCACACTATTTGCACCATCAGGTCAGGCGGGGGGGAGGCAGAGCTAGTTGCTTGCACATCGCACCTCTTCTCGGATGCAGCAAGTGGCCAGTGCTGGTCGGCGTGCGCATGTGTCTCTGACGGCTGCTTTCTCACACCTGCTTGCCACACTGGTTCACGCAGTTGTCGGAGCTGCTGCTTGGACCTGCGCTCTACCGCCTTAATCAGCCCCCAGGGGAAGACCCCTCGGCCTCTGACCCCTCTGCAGCAGCAGCAGCAGCAGCAGCAGCAGCAGCAGCAGCAGGGGCAGGGGGCCTAAGCAGACCACCCAACGGTACTTACGGCTTCAACGGGTCGTTCGGATCATCCGGGGCGCTGGGAGTGGCTGCACCGGCCTTGGGCGCTGGGTTTGGCGACGTGGTGGTGCGTCACTCTTTCGCCCCCGCGGAGCAGCCGGCGGTGGTGCTTGCGGCGAGGGCGGCGGCGCTGGCGGCGCTGCACAGGGAGTGGTGCCTGCGCGCCGCACGAGACGTTGCGCGGGGCTTTGGCAGGTGGGGCAGGCGCAGCAGTGCACAGCAACCCCCCTTCAGCTGGGCGGGGCAGACGCGCAGCTGCAATGATCCTGTCCCCTGACCATGGTGTCAGATTGAGGGGGTGACAGGTGGTCATCAGACCCGGCAGGGAAGGGATGGCGTTGCCAGGACTCGCAATGCCTGGGGAGCCACATGGCTTAGAACAAGATGGATGTGGCTCCTACCTGCACAGCCTAGTTGCATCTGGCTGCTTGGGGCGGAACAGCTAGCTTCCCCTGCCAGCTGGCAAGCATGGCTCGTCACAAGTAGCTAACCCGAGCCATGTAACATGATGTATGCATGCAGGCTTGCTGTGGAGTACAGGGAGGAGGTGGTGAGGGCCGGCTTCTACCCGACGCACCACGGGGTGCCCCACTCGCCGTCGCCCCAACTGCTGCCAGCGCTGGCATGGCTGCAGCAGGTACGTTTGCAACCCAGTGCACAAGCAACAAGGCCGGGTGGGGCCAGTCGGCGGGCCGGCGGGATGGCAGCAAGCTACCTAGAGCTACTGCTTTAGTTGAGTTGTGAGCCTGTGCTCTGTGCTGCACTAAACCTTCACAAGGAAAGTGCTCTGCATCAATCTGGGTTGCGGCTGCAGAGTGGGGCCTTGTGTGAAGCAGGATCCCGTCCTCTGCCATTTGCAAAGGCTGCTAGGCCTTTGGCAAGGCTGACCTGGTACAGGAAGCTGACCAGGTGTCGAAGGCCGACCTGGTGGACAAGGCTGACTTTGTTGAGCTGACCTAGAGCTGATCTGATGGCGAGCGCTGACCCGGCTGCCTGCCTGCCGGTTGCCCTGTCTCCCATATAGCGGCTGGCATTGCTGGCAGAGCACCTGGACGCCCCCTCCTTCCGTGACATCTGGAGGGCAGGTGCGTGTGTGGCATATGTCGTGTGTGACATATGCGGTGCTTAGCAGCCAGCTCTGTTGCTGTGCCCCGCATGACACAAAACGCACTACGTTTTATAAGGCGCTGGTGTATTTGCCAAAAGCTGAGCGTGCTCAGGGCTTGGCTCAGCTCACTCACAGCCTGCTGAAGGCCATGGATTTCCGCAGTTTGTTGGCACAGAAGCAGTGCAGCCAAACTGCATTCAGGCAGGCTGTGTTGACAAGCTGCCGGCCACGCTGGGGGTGCCTGCCTGGCGTTGGTTGGGTTGCACTTACAGTGTGCGTCGCACACGTTCCGACGCCAACCCTCGCCTCACCTTGACCGTGCCCCTGCCCTGCCGTCCTTGGTTGGCTGTCCTTGTTGAATGCAGTGCTGGTCCCCATCAACCGATTTCTGTTCAACCACATAGCCACCGAGTGTCGCTTCACGCCCGAGGGCGGCGCTCAGCTGGACGCAGATATCCGCGCCCTGGCAGGGATCTTGGCACCCTATACAGGCCGCCCGGCCGCCCACCTGCGCGAGAGCTTGGCTGCGGCTAGGCTGCTGTCGCTGAATGATGATGAGGCTGGGGAGGTGGTGCGGAGGGTGAGCGGCCTGGCGGCGGCGGGGGCGGGGCTGGAAGGGGGGGAGCTGGGGCCCGCGTACAAGAAGGACTCGCTGCTGGTGCACCTCGGGGCGACGTGCCTGCTGCCGCAGCAGATCATGGCAGTGGTGCAGTGTCGCGGGTAGCTGCGGCTGCACAGCCCGCTGCGGTGACCAGACAGGGGCACCTACTCTAGTGCTGTTGTCTGATGGTTTTGGCAGGCCTGTGCCTTAAGCATTTCGTCTTGCCAAGTTGGTGTACATGCTTCAAGAGAAACGTGCACTGCGCTGGGCTTTATACTCCGTCAACCTTTGCTGATGTTGCAGGGCTGTTGCAGAGTGTGGCAGGCAGGTTTTTCCCGCTGACCTCCCGTTTGTCTCGCTGGCACGTCAAGCTCTTGTCGCTGCACGCTGACAGCAGCGCAACAGAGGGACAGGGCTTTGTCCTGCCGTTGGCAGATACTCATGCAACAGCAGCGGCGCACCATTGCCTCGCTATAGGTCGTCACAGCAGGACCGTGTGGAACAGGCCTTGGGTGCAGCACAGCAGGGCAGCCGCCCGCCTGAGCGATGCAATGGCCATCCCCAGGCACCTCCTCTGGCACCAGCGAAATGGCAGCGCAGCAGCCGTCGGCCAGCACGTTCACATCCGGCTACACGTACCGCAAGCGCCAGCGCAGCCCCTGCACGCTGGACGTGCCCTTGTCGGACCCCGACATCGATGGCGAGCGCCACTCGCACAAGCGCTATTTGTCAGAGGTACGCGCTTATGGTCCATCAGATAGGGTGCATATGCTTCCAGGGCTTCCAGCAGCACCTGATATGCCCCTAGGACAGGCAAGGGTGCTGAGCTGCTGCGCCATGCTGACCCTCCATGCATGTGTGGATCCCACAGATCATGGCTACTGGTCTCAGCTTACACATGTGCTTAGATGAGAATGACATGGACAAGCATGGCGTAGAGGCAGCAGGCGCAGAAGCCGGGCCATCAGGGCAGCTGCAGGCACTGATGGCATCCTCGCCCTCGCCCCCACCACCCGTTTTGAGTGCGCCATGCGTATTACAAGGCCAGGGGGACCTGTCCATGAGCGGTACATGGTCCAATGGTGCTGGCGCTGCACCACCCTCACCTCGGCGGTCAAGCCCTGGGTTGGGCGGACCCAGCCTCAGCCCGCCGCCAGAGTGGCCCTCCATGCTGCTGAACGGCAGGCCCCGGTCAGAAGCAAGGAGCAGCCCGATACTCTCCCCAAGGGGCGAGCGCATGCGCAGCACCATGCCGGAGCAGTCGCCGGCATCTCCGACCGACGGGCGCTTCTCATTAGACCTACGGAAGACTGCGCTGCTGCGCTCGCTGCTCATGCGTACCGATGAAGCGTCGGGATCGGGGCCCGGGGGAGGCGGCACGGGGCCGGGGGGAGGCGGCANGGGGGGTGCAGGGGACGTGGCGCTGTCGGATGAGGGGGCCATGGCCTGGCAGGTACCGCTCGCTGGCCCTCAGGAACCGCACAGTCAGCTGGGAGGGCTCAGGGCACAAGGCTTAGCCGGCCTAGGCCTGGTACCTCCAGGGGCCTTGGGCCAGGGACTGGCAGCGCCCGGAGGCATGCCTGGCATCGGGCGCACTAGCAGCCTTGCGCCCCGTGCGCCGGTGGCTGTTGGGGTGGCGGCGGCGGTGGCAGCGGCGGCGGCAGGGGCAGGGGCGGAGTCTGCGGTGAGGGGCATGAGCACTGCCACCAACACGGCGTCCAGATCAGAGTCTCTGATGGAGGACACCGCCAACAGCATGGACACTAGCTCCACGACAGGCAGCTCGCTGCTGGATGAGGAGCAAAGCCGGCGTATGAGCATCCAGGGCGCAAGCAACCTGGGGCTGGATGCCGCAATTGCGGCGGCGTTCGGGGGCACGGGGGCTGCGGGTCTCGGGGTTGCGTCTCGGCACCGCAGCAGCTCGGGCGGGGTCACATCGGGCGACACTCGGTCCACGCCTCGGGCGCGCCCACTGCCTGTCGTGCCCACGGGGGCAGCCATAGCTGCTGGGTTACCCCCCAGGCCCTTGTTTACACCAAGCCAAGGGCTGCCAGCTGGCCTGCTCCTTCCAGGGATGCTCGGGGGCAGCACAATTATTGGCGAGGTGACAGCTGAAGCCATTTCCAAGCCTGAAGTGGTGGCGGCGAGGCATGCAGCTGGCAGGGGTCTGTTCTTGCAGCTGCCTCATGAGCCGGTGGGCCGCACGCTTAGCCCCGCCGTGTCCGTCTCAGCGCCATCAGCCACCCTGCTCCCTGGGACACACCCCAGGTCGGCGGAGGGGATACCACTGCCGCCAGTGATGCCAAGCGGCACAGCGGACGCCGACATTGCGGCAGCAACCACAGTGGAGGCGGTGGCGGCGATGAGCTTTTCGCCCATACTGTCGATGTCGCTTCCGACGCCAACGGTAAGCCCCTTGGCTGCGATGGCAGCCACTGGCAGCATGGCGTCGGCAGCGGCGCTGGTGCTTGCAGGCCCTGCGGCGCAGCCCGGCGAGGCTGCGTCTCCTCACGTGTCCCCGACGTTTGACGAGCAGCGGCTGCAGCAGCTGCGCGCCAAGGCAGCGGCGGAGTCCGCCAAGCTGGTCGGGGGGCTCGAGGGGCTTGGACAGTACCGCAGCATCGCACCGCAGCTGATGCTGTCAACCGCACCGGGCGCGGCGCTACGGCAGCCGCTAGCGCAGGCCGGCGCGGCAGGCATGCTGCACCTGCAGCACTGGGGGCCGGGAACCCTGCTTGGGCCGGCAACGGGGGCAGCTGCCTCTAAGCTGCCTGGGCGCAAGTATAGCAGCGATGAGGGCAGCGGCAGCCATGGCGGCTGTGACCTGGCGCCATTCCGGCTGTGATCCATTCATCATCCTTGCGAGCGTTGTTCATTTACTTCGTCATCAAGCCGTGGAGCGCCGTTTGCAATCGTCTCTCCTGCATAATCAATGGTGGATTCATAATTACCTGAGCCACCTCTTCTTCATAACGATCTTCACTATGCCGACTTGAGTGCAAGCAGTAGGGTAGTTTGTTTATTGTTTTTGCTTTGTACGACAGCCGTGCGGCAATATTCAATAGCCCCGATGCAATTCAAACCTCAGTGTCTGCGCCAGCCCTCTTACAGTTACAGACTGTAACACCCCTTTCGATGGTGCTACAGAGACGCCAACCCCACGCAAACACATCCCACACCATGACCAGCACTTTTCGTGGAAATCGCTACAGGCACAAGCGTCCAGGATGCCACATTGTACAGGCAAGTAAGGCCACACAGATTGCCTTCAATCAGCTGAGCAGGCCTACACCAGAAGGAACCCCAAAGAACTGTTGCGATGGCAGCGGACTTAGCATGTGTCACATATCATGTCGCTGTCATTGATACCATATGAATGTGCCCTGATCAGGCAATGACTGCTCTGGGTCAGTGTGCGCCGACGGCACAGCAGCGCAGCTACGTCATAAGCCTGGCTGCACGCGGCGCACATGATATCTGTCTGCCTGCCCCATCTGATTGCCCTCCAGTGGGTGTCTTCATCACAACGCACCTGTGGATGCCTTCATCATAAGGCAAACACGACGCGCACCCTTTCATCATTGACGTAGGCCGCAAGCACGCGGTCCACCAGCTCCCCCTCCTCTTCCAGCACGCCCTGGTGAGCCACCGAGAACGTGCGTGTGGGGGCCATACAGGTGCGCGCCATGCACAGCGCAAGCACCGCCTCTCGCACAAACGGGTCAAACGGCTCGCGTTTCGCCTCGTCTTCGCGTCCGTCCAGCTGCAGCGCCAGCAGACGTGGCATGCGGCAGGCTGCCGTCTTCCGTCGGCCCAGCACTTGTTCCCAGCCTCCGGGTCCCTTGCTCCGCTGCTGCGCTTCTGCCTGCGACCCCACGCCCCTTTCCCTGACACACGCCCTGCACGCCGCACGGCTCACAATCCTGCGCTCCTTTCCCTGAATTCGCGCCCTGCAACCCCACTGCCCGCCCCTGCGCTCTGTTCTTATGCCGCACTCTGCACACCCCATTGCCCGCCTCTTCCGCCTCGTGATGCAGGCAATCGGCTTTGGCGACATGGCGATTGTCGCGGAGGCCTGCCCCCGCCTAAGCTTCCTCTCCCTCTGGTCCAACACTCCACTCGCTGGACCCCTGTTCTGAATGTTGCACACAGGTCTGCATGCTTGCCCTGCTGCATGCGGTACAAGCTGATGCAGCGCGAGCCAACCGCAAACGCGCAGCAGCTGCCTTTGCAACCCACCGCCTCGCTGCTGATCTTCAGCTCCAGCAGGTCGGCTAGGTGCTGCTCCATGCTCAGGAAAATTGCCGTGAGTACACCTTGGGGCAGAGCAGCGGTGTCCAGAGCCTCGTAATAGGTCGCGTGCATGCTGTCACTCGTTCGCCACCTCCTGCACACGCCTGAGCAGTGGTGGCAACGTTGGTGAGAGGATGTTTGTATGTGGTGTGCAGAATGTACTCCCAGGGTTGACAGGGCTGCTCAAAGCAGGAGTTGCTAAAAGTAATATTTCCTAGAGCAGGACTTGCTAGCAGGAGCTGGTTGCCTTCAAGCCGCCCAGCCTTTCCGTTCAGTTCAACACCAGTGCACCGCCCCCCCCCCCTCCAACGCTCACCTGTACCTCAATGACAGGCGGGTGATGGTGCTGGCCTTGGGGAAGCGGCGCAGCTCCGCCTCGCCGATCTGCACAAGCGCGGCGAACGAGGCAGCAGTGCGGCCGGAACGCGCCGGCCTGACAGTCATGTCCAGCGCACTGATCAAGCGCGTCGTCGCGTCTCGCAGAGAGCGGCAGGTGCCACCCACGCCCTACGCGCGTTCGTCCTCTGGCACCCGGCAGCAGCCTTCCTCGTCGCCGCCCTCTTCGTCGCTGTCGTAATTGGCGATGTCTGCATCCGCTTCCGTGAATAGCCTGTCCCAGATCACCTCCAGCAGCTCTGACGGCAGCGACAGCAGCGGTGAGGTGCCGGGCGCCGGCGGCGCTGGCTGCTGCGCTGGCTGCTGCGCTGGCTGCTGGGAGCTGCTTGACGCAAGCATCTCGTGGTCACACTGCATGGCGGTTGTCACTGGCGGGACGGATGCTGCGTCTAAGTCCCCTGGCGGATCAGTGGCTTGTACGGATGGCTGGGAGAGCTGGGCTTGCGGTGCAGCGGTAGCTGCCTGCAGCGGAGCCGGCAGCGCCTGCACTGCCTGTGTCTGCGCCTGCGCGGCGTCCTGTGGTGCCACAGGAGACGCAGGTTCAGGGAGGGGCTGCTTGTAGATGGGGTGTGGCGGCGAAAGCGGCTGGTGCAGGTTTTGTGGTGCGAGGTGCCGGCAGCGTCAGAGGGCTGACCCCGGCACTGACTGACAAGTCCATGTTGCTGCTCCTGCTGCTGCTGGCGTTGGCCTGACAGGCGGGTGGTGTTTGTGAAGCAATCGGCGTCGGCGTTGCTTGCAACATTGCCTGCATGGTGTTGTGCGTAGCGTGAGAGCAACAGATGTTGCAACCTGCATGCCACAGCTGACTGCCATACTGCTTTCGAATCCATAATGCATCTGGGCTGTGCAATGCTCGCCCTGTGTGTCCTCAGCATGGTTGCATGGCAAACTGCGGCAGATTTAATTGTTTTGTGGTACCTGTGCAGATGACTATGGTACAGGCCCCTCCGCAGACGCCTGAGGTGCGGCGATGGCGGCTGCAGTCCCGTCTGTCTGCGCTGCTGCTGCCAACAAAGCTGCAGGCGCCATCGCATGACGCCGCGCCCGCGTCCATGAGAAGCAAAAGCCGAGCAAGAACGGTGATGGCGGCGCGGGCTTGCGCGAATGATCGCCTGCAAGCGTGATTCCAGGACAGCTGTCTAGCGCGGCCACCTCACCCGACTTCCCAACAGACACATTTTATATCCTGCGATTTGAAGATGGTTTGATTGTGCAGCAAATACCGTTTTGTAGGTGCGTGTGAACAGGCTGCTGCGTGACAATTGCTGTGCAGTTTTCGTGTACACCATTTGCCACGGGGAAGCCCTCCTTCTCAACTAGTCCTGCCCTGGGAGCTCAAAAAGTCTTGCAACCCTCAGTCAACCATCATGCCGTCCACGCCCTCGTCCCGCTGAGGTGAGCAGTCATCTGCACCGTCCCCTTCGTCCCCAGAGTCACTGTCGCCATCGCCTGCGGCTGTACTGCGCTTGTAAAACTCCGTGAAGTCCAGGCGGTACAGCAGGAAGCGCACCTCCTCATGCGCCTGCAATTGTGAGCACAAGAGTAATGAATTGTCACTGGTAACGTATATGTGGTTACATGTATGGGTACTGGCAGTGCCAGCGGCAGGCATGTTTGAGCGGCAAAGACAGCAACACGTGGAACTCGCTGCTAGAGGAAGGAGCAGGTCATGGAGTGCACAAGAAATTGTAAGTGTGCCTTGAGTTGCACCCAGCTACGCTGCAGCCATGTCATCCATGATGCATGCCCTGCCCTATCCCCCCCTTGCTCAACACTATCCCCCCCCCCGACCATGCACCCCTCCCCCCCACCTGAGAGGGCAGCTTCTGCGTGAACTCCGCAATGCCCCGGTGGTGCCTCTTGTCCAGTTCCTCAATGCCCCTGCTAAGGGGCACCAGGTCGGCTGACGGCACCTCACGGATGTCGTCGTCTCCAGTCGTCGTGCCCCACTGGCCCTTGGCGTTGCGCTGCTCGATGCGCATGCGCTGCTGGTAAAGCTTGGAGTACGCGCCGCGCACCTGAGGTGTAGGTGTGCGTGGGGTGTGGAACGTGTCGCAGGTGTGTGGGCAGGGCATGGGGCATGGGAGATGATGCACGGCACAGTGCCATCCTGGTCTCTTTCCCCTGTCCCGTCACGTCCCTACTTGCCCGCTGCATGAGAGCACTTCTTCCAAAGCCCATGGTTCAAGGCGTGTGCCTGCACACAGACCCCTCTTGCCTTGCCCTGCCCTGTCCCCACCGTGTCGCTGAACTTGCGCACGTGGCCCCTGAGCGCCAGCATGTTGTCCAGCAACTCACGCAGTGCGCCACGCAGCCCCTGCCACAGGACGCAACAGGGTGCAACGACAGGGCGCAACAGATAAAGCAACAGCGCTCCAGCCGTTGCAAGAGCCAACACCACGAGGTTGCAGAGCAGATAAGTTTTCACGTGTTGGCACCCAAGCGGTTGCTCACAAGGCTGGTGCTAACTGACAGGGCGATCCACACTTTCCCACGCCCGCTCCACACCTCTGACTCCTCGTCCAGCAGCGCCTTGCGCAGGAGCGTGGCCAGGTAGGCATCGTGTGCGGCGATCAGCTTGTCCAGGTCTGTGGCGGCAGCAGCGGCGCTGTTGAACTCCTGCGGTTATGCACAGTTGCGAAAGCAGCACTTGCAGCGGTTTGGGTGCTTGTAGCTGTGTGTGTTTCGTTTGCGCATTGTGTAAGTTGTGGCACCGGGACGAGCACTTGTGTGCGCTGCAGGTCTGGGAGGCGCGTTTAAAGCTATGGGAAGCAATGGGCTGCTCCAGCTCCCACCTCACTCTTTTCCCACCCCTCACTTGCCAGCCACATATCCATCCATCCCACCCCATGACAGGCTTCAGGATCATCGTCCCCACGCGGATCCCCTCCCTACCTGCCGGCCATCCACTTCAATGTGCCATTTGGCTCCTAACCACACCAGGATGGGGTGCCACCTACAACACCGAACCTTCACTACCTACCTGCCGGCCATTTGCCTCCACCCATGCCAGGATGGGGTGTTGCCAGCCCCAATCACGCTCCCCTCCCTACCTGCCAGGCAGACTCCATGACCTCAAAGTGGATGTAGTACTGCAGGTTGGTGCAGAAGTGCGACATCTCGCTGCACAGCCGCAGCGACTTGCGCATCAGCGCCAGCGCAAAGTCCGCACCACCACGTGCACCTGCAAGTGTGCCGACAAGATACATAAGCTGATCTGACTTGGCTCGCATGTCAAGCATGGCAGCCTGTACGGGGGAATTTATGGAGTAGTTCATAGGGCAGGGGGCTCCTGTAGATGCGATTGGGTGAAGTGCGAATCTGGTCAATGGGTGGGAGCTTGGTTTGTTCAGGCCTCGGGCGCTTGCCGGCATGGACGCAACTCCTCAGCAGATGGGAAGGGGGTCGAGGCTAGTTAGAAGTGAAGGGCAAGCAGGAGTTGCAAGGCAAAGCGTTGCAGAACAGGATGAAGGCAAGCGAGCGGAGCGCAGTCAGCGGCACACCATCCGCTCACATTTTCTTAGGAGCTTAGGAGCGCACACAAGTCGAGAACGGTATGTACCGCGACCGACCACACTTGGCCCAACACAAGCATTTGCCCACGAACCTGACAAGCAGGCCCATGTCCATGAGATAGAAGTGAGGCTCACCAAATGAACATCCCCCTGTTGCGCCGTCACTCGCCTCTGTTGAATTTTGCCGCTGTGCGCTCCACCTCGCACTTGAGCACCATCCACGCCTGCGACAGCCCAGCCTCCGCCCGCTTGAGCCGCCACAGCAGCTGGAACACGCGCTGGTACGCTGACGTGGCAGCGGGTGTGAACAGTGTGGCCAGCGGGCCGCGCATCTCATAGGTGAGGCGGAACACGTCCCACCCAAGCTCGCCGCCTGTGCAGCCGAGGGTGTGAGGGTAGGTGATGACAAAGAGGGCCTTTGTGGTTGAGGTCATTCATTCAGTGCGTGACACGCGGCCACTGGTGTGACAGATGGCCGCAAGCGTGAGACGGGACATGTGCCGCTCCTGTTCGCATGCTCCCTGCAGCGTCTGCCCCCTGAAGCGGTTCCCAGCCAAGCCTTGCTTAGACTGGCGGGCATTTGCGAAGGGCGGACCGAAAGGTGTGCAAGGCGGCTAGGCGGAAAGGGCAGCGGGCTGCGTTAAAGGACAATGTACCATGTGCTCTTCCCTGTGCGGCCTGCTGCCCCCCCCGCCCCCGTCAGCTGCCAGTTCGTGCCCTCAAACCGCTACTCACCCTGCCCTCCTCAGCCCAGAGCCCCTGCCCCTGCCCATCCCCCGCCCCCCTCTGCTGCCCCCCAACCCCTGCCCTCCTTTTTGTCCACCCACCTGCTGCACTCTTGTTCTTGCGTGCCCGCACTCTGTCGATCACGTCTTCGTCGTCGTACTTGGCGTTGCTGGCGGAGATGGCCTGGCGCACTGCATGGTTGAGATTGATTTCTGACACCGCGCTCGCCTCCTGGTTCAGGTCGGCCTGGGCCTGTGGTGTGCCAATGCATGGGCAAATGTGATAACTTATTACTGCACAATGCAAAGACAGTGGGGAGTCGAAAAATAAAGGGTGGTGCTGGATGGAAGTGAAGGTTGGCACTTGCCTCCTGGTTCAGGTCGGTCTGGGCCTGTGGTGAGAAGCGCAAGCCAAGAGACATAGGTTGATCGCAGGGATGCATGTGTCACATGATGTGTGTAGAGGGGGGGGGATGACACCGCGCTCTAACGCTCCGCTTGCCTCTTGGCTAGGGTCGCTTTGAGTCTGTGGTTTAAAGCGCAAGCCAGGAGATATGAGTTTACTGAGAGGGTGTGTGGCAGGGGCGCACCTGAACAGAAAACGCCCTGCCTCACGTCCCTCCCTTCCCCGAAACCACAGCTAGCGCCAACTAGCAGCCATGCGTTGACCAGCCCACAGTGCCACCCACCATGTTCATGAGCGCCTGCACAAAGTCACCCTGTGCGCCTCCCCTCCTTTCCCAGGCAATACAGCCAGCGCCAACCAGTAGCCATACGTTGATCAGCCCACAGCGCCACCCACCATGTCCATGAGCACCTGAACACAATCGCCCTGCTCGACCTCCCTTCCCAAACAACGCAGCCGGTGCCAGCTAGCAGCTACTAAGAAGCCAGCCCAAGCCGCCACCCACCATGTCCATGAGCGCCTGCACAAAGTCGCCCTGCCCCAGCAGCACGTAGCGCCTCATTGCGTCGCAGTGCTTGGCCAGGTTGAACTTGTTGAACAGGGTGTCGATGAGGCGCCGGTCAACAAGCGTGGAGGCCTCCTGGACGAACCGCTCCAGGCTCTCCACCTGCAGGCGCAAAAGGGGTAGGCGGTGGGGTTGGGAGGGAAGGCGATACCTACCTACCAAAAGACACACCGGCTGGTAGCATGTCAAGAGTTGCGGCAGCGCGTACGTAGCTTGGGTAGCGTGCTTAGAATCTAGTAGCTTGTGGAGAGAAAAGCAAATTGGGTAGAACAAGAGACTACCTGGCTAGTCAGACAAAGCCTGATGGCGATTCGACTGATTCATAAGATACGCAGCATGAGCAGCACTGTAGGCAAGGCGCTGGCAGCTCACCTGGCTGATGCTGACTGCGGTGGCTGCTGCCGCGTGCGCAGACATAGCGCGCTCCTGCACCCACGCGACATCCCCGCAGCACTCCTGCACACACGCAGGGGCAGGGGCGAGGCTGGTGTTGTGAGGAAGAGGCGAAGGCACAGCGTCGACGGTGAGTGCGAACAGGAGAGCGCAAGTACGCGTCAGATTCAGGAGTGCAGTTTGCGCAGCGGGTGTGCATCGGTGGACTCCAGCACTGACGGTGGTCGGTGTACCCTTTTTTGCTGAGGCAACCCAATGCAGCGCAGCCACTGCAAACAGGGCGCCACGCCATCTCTGTAACTCCTGTGACAGGGCGATGCTTTGCACAAGCGTCCTGCCAAACCAGCTCAAGCAATCAGCACTGGGTCGTGCGCACCGCAAGCCTCCGACCAAGCCACTCACCCCTTCGCCACCTCCCCAGCCCCACACCCCGAGCGCACCATGAGGAAGTTGATGGACTTGCCGGCACGCAGGATTTTGTCGGCCAGCTGCTGGCTGAGGAACTGCGGCAGGCGCGAGCGGTCGATGGCGTAGCCGTGGCGCCACATGTCGGGCTGCGCATCCGGACCACCCGCGCCACCCGCGGGCAGCTTTACGACGAAGAACTCACCGTGCGGGTCCTCAATTTGGCCTTCGAACACCCACTTTCGAATCATTTCGAACAGCGGCACGCACACCGCATGCAGGATGCGGGCGGTGTAGGAGCGGACGAACGGGTCGCCGTGCGCATGCACGTGTGAGTAGACCGCCCCGGCCAGGCTGCCCCCAGTCAGGCCCTCGCAGGCATCCGCCAGCGTCGCGAGCAGGCGCATGCGGCGAATCGGCTCTGCCAGCCACACGCTCAGGCGCCGGATGGTGAGGTACGGCCCGCTCGCCGCGTCTGCGTGGTCACCTGCGGAGGGCAAGCCAGCCAGCGCGGACAGCAAGGTGTTGCGAATCAGGCAGCAGGCAAAGACATCGCTCAAGCTGCCTATCCACCTGGTGCGGGGCACATGATTCATGGCCCGCAGAAGTCAAGTGACAACAAAGGGTTCTGAGCCACAACAGCCACCTGACAGCCGTCTCCCCTTGCATCCACCCTCATGGTGTGAAAGCGTAGCGAACAACAAACAAGTGCTGCGTCGCCAGCTATCCCCAGACCCCTGAAAATCCCCGCCCCTGTTCAGCGTGCACGCACCAGGTGCGGGGATGGGCGCTGCCGCCTGTGTCTGCAGTACAGCCATGAAACGGTAGAAGTCCTTGCATTCCTGCGCCAGTGCCCCACACAGAGCCTGGTGGATGGCGCCGTTCTCCGGGGCAGCGTTTGCAACGTGGCGCTGAACACATCTACGCCATGGGATAAAGCAGGGCAGGGTTCACGGTTCAGAGCTCTCTGCTTGATGCAGCAAACAGGCACGCAAGACCAAGGACACCTCCTGCCTTGCTTTCAGGAAGCACAGCGCCTGGTACCTACACTGTGGCACACTTATCCCATTGCCACTTAAGCATTTGTGCCTCACTTCAATTACAAGCCCAGTCCTCCTCCGTCGACCCTCTGCAGCACAGCGTCCAGGCAGCCCTTCACCTCCCCCTTTGCCTCACTTGGACAGACAGCCCAGTCCCCCTCCCTCAACCTTCCTCCCTCCTCCGCTGTTCGAGGGCGTGTCTGCCCCTCCCCCTTGTCTCACTTGAACAGAAATCCCAGCTCCATGAGGCTGCTCATCAGCTCCCGCTGCGCCACAGGCACCTCGGCCTGGGGGATCACCACAAAGCGCTCAGTGCTGGCGGTGCCCGAGGTGGGGGCGAACCAGCGGGGCGCCTCGCTCTGCAGTGCACAGTAGATGGAAGTGCATGACCGTGCTCAAGGTTTGGTGCAGGAGAAGAGGTGGATGGCAGCTCTCAACGTGGATAAGTAATTCAGGGGAGGAGAACGGGGTGGGAAGTTGCGAATAGGGTCGCCTGATCATACTCCGCGCGGCAAAATCAACTGGCTGGCTGCACATCTTGCTGCCTAGTCCAAGGCAGACAGGTCAGCTCCAGAAACATGGATCTGAAGGAGGACGCAACTGCCTATCAAACCAAGCCTGGCCCTGTCTCCGTATGAGCGCCGCATCCCAAGCCTCGCCGTGTCACTGTCTGCCCCATTGCCACCCAGCGGTCGCACCTGGTAGGCGGTGTACTTGCCGTTGATGCCCTGGCATGCATATAGCACGTCCCGCACCAGCAGGGGTTCTTTGACCTGTGGCGGACAGCAGCCACACAAGCGTGGAACCAGGGCCCAAGCGCTGTACCCTTGGTAAGGTGCAACCCTGCACCCAACCAGCTCTGATGCCAGGCACGCTGGACTGGTGCCTTGTGCCCAAGCGCGAAAGCCCCAGCATGTGCATGTCAAGTCCCCCTGCAACAACACTGCTAGCCTAGATGGGGCTGTGATGCTTGGGCATCACAAGCACTCACCGCAAACATGGAAGGGTCATCGCTGTTGGCGTTTTGGTCCCTGCGTCCAAGGTCCACTTGCTGCTGATGCTGCTGATGCTGCCTGCTGTTCCCTGGCGCCCCGTTGGGGATGGTCGGCTGCAGGCCGGTGGACGCAAGGCGCTGTGGCGAAAGGCACATCGCAGCAAGCAGGCGCGCATGGTTGGGGCACCAGATTCAGCAGGTCAGATCAGGTCTTGACACGCAAGCATGCAAATCACCCTTGCAACCACACCACAAGTGCCTGTCACTGCCACTGGCATGCATATTGACCCGCCCTGGTTCCACACCTGAGTCAACGAGTTGAGTCCAGCTGCAGCTGAGGACTGTTTGGCGCCTCCTGCGTGTGCCACGTCCCTAGCCACCTGACGCAGCAGGTGCAGCAGGCTGCAGCGCGCAGAGGGGCTGATGCTGCCGTTCCTGCTCAGCCGCTCCACCAGCTCCCACACCCTGTGTGTTGCGTCAGGGCAGGCCGTTTGGGGGGGACAGCGATGGGATGAGGAAAGCCGCGATGAGGCATGGCATGGTGCGTTAGCATGCATGGCACAGGCTTCACAGCCGCACTCTGAAGTGCTGCAGGAGCGCCTGCTGTTTCTGATAGCCTCCATTGCCCTGCGCACCTGACCATCCGGTCGCCCCTGCCCTGGGCTTCTAGGTCCTGCGCGATGCCTTGCATGATGGTGACATCATCGATGATGCCGGAGGGCGCCAGCTGGCTGCCCACAACGCGCACCGCATAGCTGCGAGGCGCATGCAGGCATGGCTCATGTCACCTGCCATGCACCTGTCTGTTTGCATGCACCGCCCCATGGCATCTTTCAGACGAGCTGTTCGCGCCATGTACCTGCTCAGGCTGTCCTGGGCGCCGCTGCGCTGCGCTGATGGCACCTTGGCCTCAGCCAGCAGCCTGTCGACGAGCTGGAACAGCTGCATGCGACTGTCGTTGGGCGTCGCCATGATGGTTTGAGTTTGAGCAGAGCGCAAAATGAACGTTTACATGGCGCGCGGTCGAAAGCGCGTTCGGAAGCTGTGTTGCGGCTGCAACCTCAGGCGCTCAGGTGCGCAACACCTCGTTCAAAGGCCTGGTTCCGGAGCCGACAGCTGACCGTGGACAAGTGCAGTTGGTTTTGCAATGTGGCCACCGGATGTTGTGGTGTTGGGGGCGTGGGCTGCGTGGAGCTGATGCAAGGCAACTGGGGCAACATGGGCCACGGCCTGCCCGTCTGAGACTGGGCCCTGCGGGAGTTTAGATAGAACACACAGCCCCCCTGTTGTGCAGTGCCTGGGTGCAAGAGAGAGAGAGCACGGAATTACCCTTGCGGTTAGGTGCACAATACATCATGCATTCATGCAGGATTTGCACTGACGTTGCATGTGCTTGCAGCACAACCTCCACCACGTGGTTGAGTTCTGTGTGGTCACTGCCTGACAGTGGCCAGGCATGCCTGGTTTGCAACATTGCCACCTATTTGAGAAACCCTTGTCCACGCCCCTTGAAGTAAATGCAACCCGCACGGAGAGCCGCGGGAAAGTCAGGCGTCCCGCCTGATGCTGTTTGCCGCGCGTTTGGCGTGCTTGCAAGCCGTCAGGAGCGATTGGCCTTTTCCCGTTCTACTGGGATCTCCCCAGTGACCCCCACACTTGGAGCGGATCCTCGCGTTTTGGCACTGCTGTGCTCCCACAGCCTTGTGTGTGTACGCGACCCGTTCCATCACCGCTCAAGCCGCAGCCGCAAAAATGGCGTTCGCTATGCTGAACAAGCCCGCAGTGGGCATGCGCCCTGCCCGCGCCAGCCGCAGCAGCGTGCGCGTGATGGTGAGACGACGAGGGAGCAGCGCTGGGGGTCAGCGGCGGATGTTGCGGCCGTGATGCAGCCCAGGGGCCAGCGCTCAGGGGGAAGACACCCTTGGCGCGGCGGTAGGGCTCCCGCCTTTTAGGGATTCGGTTGCAGCGTCAAGGGCAATAGCGCGTATCAGCAGCATAGACTTCGCGCGCCTTCCTGTAGGGAAGGCGCGCGGCATCGCTGTGGCACGAGGACCAGCCCTTAGGCTGTTACTCTCTGACTGCCAGCTCAACATCGCTAGTCCCCACATGCCAGATCAACCACTGCGCTACTTGCAACCCATGCCCTACATGCGCAGGCTTCCGCCGCCCGCCCCAGCTGGTTCCCTGGTGAGACCAAACAGCCACGACACACAGCATCAGGTTGCAGCAACCTGAGGCAACCAGCAGCAGCAACAAACCTCCGGAGTACAGGCCGCGTGCAGCGCAGCTTTGGAGTCCGCAGGCTAAAGCAGTGCAACTTCCTCCTCCCCTTTCTGAACCTCCTGACACCCCCCTTTACTGCTGGCAGGCACCGCCGCCCCTGAGCACCTGAACGGCTCTCTGCCCGCCGACTTCGGCTTTGACCCCCTGAACCTGGGTGCCGAGCCCTTCAAGCTCAACTGGTACGTCCAGGCTGAGCTGGTGCACTGCCGCTTCGCCATGCTGGGTGTCGCCGGTGTGCTGTTCCCGGAGCTGCTGTCCGGTGCTGGTCTGGGCGGCCCCGCCGCCGCCGTGAAGTGGTTCGACGCTGGCAAGTTCGAGTACTTCGCCCCCGCCTCTTCCCTGTTCATTGTGCAGATGTTCCTGTTCGCCTGGGCTGAGATCCGCAGGTGCGTGCGCTACACTGATGTCGAGGCGGTGTGGAGAAGGGGCGGACAGGGGAGTGGCCTACACTCCAGGGGTCCTGGTTGCTGGTTCGAAACCTGGGGTACTGGGGCATGCTTGACTAGATGCTTGCCTTGGATGCAACCACGGGTGGCAGCCACCATCAGGACAGGGATCTCGAACCAACCATCTCAGGTTTTACATGAAGAGCCAGGACTTGCACATGCGAGCAATTGCTAATCAGTGGGTTGCTAATGCCAGTGTCAGAATGGTCAAGCTGACAGCTTCCCTTGTGCCATACCTTTCCCACTTGGCAGGTACCAGGACATCGTGAACCCTGGCTCTGCTAACCAGGACCCCATCTTCCCCAACAACAAGCTGGTGAACAAGGACGTCGGCTACCCTGGCTTCGACCCCATGGGCTTCAGCAAGGTATGCGGACAGAGATGCGAGTGAAGCAGGGTGCGACGCAAAGGGCGGTAACCGTGATTGCAGTGGGGCAAAGGACTAAAAGCAAGGCTGGCAAAGTGCAGGGCAGGCTGCTATGATGGTTGCAAACTGTGAAATTCAGCTGCTGATGCTATCTCCTGCCGCGTTGTCGCAGAGCGCTGACTTTGAGACCCTGAAGGTGAAGGAGATCAAGAACGGCCGCCTGGCCATGCTTGCGTACGCTGGCTTCGCCGCCCAGGTGCGCAGGAACTGCAGCAATTCCCAGGCAGCTGCATGTTCGTATCCTCGCTGCTGTGCTCGCCATGGCGCATGCAGCCAAATCATGGCCCGCTCTAGCTGAACTGGCACCTTCAGCCTGGCTTCTACGATGTGGCAGTGCGCAGCTGCAAGGTGCAAGTTGGTGGCATGTACCTCACTGCCCCCCTGCATGCCCACGCAGGCGTACACCACTGGCAAGACCCCTCTGGAGGGCCTGGCTGCCCACCTGGACAGCCCCTGGACCACCACTGTGTGGCAGAATGACCTGGCTCGCCTGTAGATGGCCGGCCCTTGAACCCCCCTGTGCTGGAGTCGGACAACCTGGTCACCACTGGTGACTCACCAGCAGTGTTTCATTTCTAGGCGTTCTGGAGCTGCCTCGTGCCTTTGAAACTGCTTGGTGACCTGGTGCCGTGACTCAGATGATTTGTGACCATCTACCATGTTTACCGCTCTCATCCTTTCTTTCCGCGGCCTGGCTGGTTGGTTGGTCCTGGCCAGCCTCGCTTTTTGTGCGGACCCCATGTACCCTGTGTATGCTGAGGGCTCGAGCGACACACCTGTGGTTTTTTGTTAATGAGCGAAGTCGAGTCTGTTGATGTTGGCAGTGTTTTGGAAAGGGTTGAGGCTGATTGGTGGCTGTGTCATGTAACCCTTGGTGGATCGTCAGTCCAATGTCAGTTACAAGCAGTTGCAAGTAGGAAGCAGGTCCCGGCCAGCCAGTTTTTATGAACTTGCTCGCATCATGTGCCTTTCCGCGTACAGTAGACCAGGCGGCATAATATTGAAACTTTTCTGCTGGCGTAGGCCACGGCCAGCGCAACAGTAGATCACATGGGCAAGAGAGCAGCCAGCCGCATCCCTAGCTTGCATGGCCTGGTGAACATGCAGGTGCATCTTGGGGTACTGTGCACAGCTTGACGAGCATCAATCCATGAACCCTTCCTTCAAATAATTCAGGGCCTCACCTACCTCTACTCTGCCCTAATCTACTCTGTTCAGTGCATGCCATGCTAAACACATGAAAGGTCCAGGTGCGGCGCTCCACACATGCTTGCTTATGTTGGGTGGCGCAGCCTGCCATCTGCCCATTTTCCCTTAGCTGGCAGCTAGGCAAGTACATAAGGGCATAGGTGCAAAGGTAAGAGTTCCTACCGATACCTAAAACCAGTGCATTGCGGAAATGCCATGCAAGGGAAGGCCCTAGCCTTTCCCCATGCATTGCGCACCCGCACGCTGCACACAGCGTCTTGTTGGTGCAATCACAGCAGCACGTTGATCTGGAAGGCGCTGAGCAGCTGGTGGCATGCAGCGTGTACCGCCTCGCTGCCGCTCTCACGCGTCTCCAGCAGGCGCCGCAGTACTTCGGGTATGGAGTACACTACGATGAACTCCTTAGGCCGCGGGTAGTGCTCGTACAGGCAGCTGCAGCACAGATGGTGATGGGTGGCAATGGCAGTTTGAATTTTTGATCGCTGAATCAGAGGGGTGTGCGGTCAGCGGCATGTGCCACACCTCATCGATAAGTTCTGCTTCCCACCCCATGATGTGCTCTGCTTCCCACCCCATGATGTGCTCTGCTTCCCATCCCATGATCACCAGCAGGTGCGCCCTCATGACAGGCTTGACCCTGTGCCGCTGTTGTTGCCGCTGGTCATCTGCACCCACTCCCTCACTGCAAATTTTCAAGCAGCTGCACCCTGATGACAGGTGCCTGCCTCTGCCTCAATGCTGCTGCTGCTGCTGACCTGCAGACACACCTAGTTGGGGACTCATGCGCCATACTTGCGCCCTGCAGGTTGCAACATCATCCATCCGATCATCCACCCAAACCCTTACCGAATGATCTCCAGCAGCTGCACCCTGATGGCAGGCGCCTGTCGCTCCATCATGGACAGCAGCCAGGGCACCAGCCCGCCAAGCGCCACCGCCACCGCAAGGCTGGGAGAGCGGCCCAGCATCTGACGCAGGGTGTCTAGAAGCTGCGGGACGGCCTGCAGGAAGGAGGGCATGAGGCAAGTAGGAAGAGAGGAAGCAAGGGGGAGGAGCAAGGTGGATAATGGAAGGACATAAGTCCATAGGCTGCTAGATAGGGAGCGAGTGGGCTACGTGGGCCAGCCCTGAGTGGGTATGGTGGGTACAAGGGGCTCACCTGACTCATCTGCCTTGCCAAACCCAGCAGGCAGCGCATCAAGTCAGTACAAGCAGGTGCGAAAGGCACTTATGTGGAATGTGCAGGCAAGACAGCCAAGCGTAGATCTGTCTGAAGCATGACGCATGTAAGCAGGGCGGACGTGCCTACCCTGACCCCATATATCCACCATCCAAGGCGGCAAACAGATGGAGCGGATGATAAGGGACAACCACGAGAAGGAATAAGCCGAGCTGCCTTGTCCCTCGTCCATCTCCCTTGCTTGCTCCCCTTGTCACGTGCGCTCAGCACGCACCTGGGCACCCCCTGACTGGTGGGTGCGTGCGTACAGGTCCACCAGCGCCGCCACGGGCTCCCGCTGCGTGAGCTTGCCCTCCGCACGGGTGTGGTCCTCCGCCAGCCACGTGTCGATGGCTTTCAGAACGCACACCTGCCACTCCTTGTCCTGAGAGTGTGGTGTGGCGAGCACAGTCGGGAATAGGGAGGTGTGAGCAAGCAGGGGTGGTGTGCGTTGCACCCGGGATTCCTCGTGGTCAGTGATCTTGCCAGTGCACACGCCTACCACTCCTGGACCTCATGAACCCATCCCAGCACTGCAAAAATACAACCTTGATTGTCTTTGCCAGCAGAGCATCCACCTCTGCATTGTTTTAGTCCCTCTCGTACCCTGGCAACTTTTTCCCTCCGCAGCACTTGCAGCGCCACCATGCCAAGGCTCCTTACCTGCAGCAGCTCGAGGAGGATGCCCATGCCCTCACTGGCCCACAGCCTGGCCCTAGAGGCAGGCGAGCAGCCCACCAGCTCCACCAGCAGAGGCACGACCAGCGGCCGCCGCCGACACCACTCCCGCTCTTTGTTCCTACCCTGCGCCGCTCCGGGGCGCTCAAGCGCTCCATCGCGCCCTGCTGCTGACTGCGCAGACTGATGCACAGACGCTGCTGTTGCTGATGCTGCTGTTGCTGCAGGGTCGACCTGGCCCGCTGCATGCCTGGTACCATTGGCAGCATGCTGCTGCTGTTGCTGCTGTTGTTGTTGTTGTTGGGGTTGTTGCTGTTGTTGCTGCTGGGGCAGCGGCGAAAGTGCCTCCCGCGCCATGCGGCATAGGTGGGGCGTCACGCCTGCCGCTGCCGCCACCTCCAGGTTCGCCTGAGCACCAATGTGAGGAAATACAGGAGGCACTCACGTCAGGGTTGCCTTGCAATGCCACTAGGCAAGCACAAGTCAAACACAACATGGTCCCGCTGCGGACCCGCTTGAATCAACGTGATTTAATGGACTCAAAATAATCCGATGCATTGGTCCCCGCAACCACGGGGTAAGCTCTGATCACGCAAGTCCAGCTGGGCGCAGTGGATTGCGGTGAGGTATGTGTGGGGGGTTCACATGGGTTCCAGAGGAGCATCCACAACCACTGCAATTCAAAGCAACGTTTTATTTCTGGCTGATCCAGACCCCTGCACTGGATTGACGCAGCCTGTCAGCATCCGCGCACCTTGTTGCGGATGCAGATGTTGTACAGCGCGGCCAGCGCCTCCAGCTGCACCTGCGTACCGCCCTCCTGCAGCTGCCAGGTAGCTGATAGGAAGGGCACGAGGCAGGGCACAGCACCGGCGTCCCGGATGGCTGGGATGACACTGGGCTCGGTCGTCAGGCAGCGCAGCGCCTTGAGCAGCTGCACGGATATGGGAGCAGAGTTGGCAATGGGAACAGGAGGGTGAGCAGAGAGAGCGGGGAGACAGGGACGCAGTGGAAAGGTTTATGGCATGAGGAGGCACTGACGCGGTGGTGAGCAGGAAGGCAGAGACCCTTTGCCAGAAAAGTGTGCGTCACTTTGCAAGCAGGGCTCGGTAAAAACCTTGTGTGTTGCAGGGGTCTCAAGCCCTCGTCAACCATCCGCTCCCATGACTCGACCTCACCTTGACGAGGCAGGGCTGCTGTAGGTGGTTGACGCAGTGCAGCAGGTGGCGCGAGTTCGCCCCCTCGCACACATACGCCTTGACTGCAGCATCCGCCTGGCTCAGCACCAGCAGCAGCTTCACGCTCTCATGCATCGCCCACAGCACTGGGTCAGCAGCGTAGGGGTCACACAAGTGTGGCTCCGCCTCTTGCCCCGACGCCGCGTCATCCTCGCCCCGGCGCCCCGACGCTTCGCCCTCTCCGCCTCTGTGCCCCACAGCAGGCCTGCCTTTCTCCAGTACCCCTGTGCCCGGGCCCTGCGCCAGGCCCTGACCCGTAGGGGCGGTGCGCCTTCCCGGGTCGGCTTGATCAGGGGCGTAGCCCGGGGCACTGGCATCACGGAAAGCAGCGGCAGATCCTGATGCGCTTGAGCCTCCTGCCACCCCTGTCCCTGGTCCACTCACGCCCGCCACCCCTGCCGCTCTGCCTGTTGCCGCTGCTGCTGTCCTTGCCGGCACAGCTGCTGCTGCAGGCAGGCGCGGGGCGTTGGCTGCGATAAAAGCTGCACCGGCAGAAGCGGTGGCGACGGACGCGGGCAGGCCTGTGCGATGTGCGTGCTGCTGAATGGCCTGAAGCAGGCGGATGGGAACAGACAGCGAAGGACAGCAGTGGGGCACAGGTCAGAAACCAGCAACAAGGTTTAATGTACACAACAAGCTTTGTAAAGCACTGCTTACTTCGCCCCTGCAGAGCCGCTCCATGCCCCCGCCTCGTCGCACACCCATCCTCACTCACCTCCCTCAACACCAGGAACAGCCGCTCCACCAGGCCCTGCTGGGCCAGCAGCCGGCACAGCCCCGTCAGCGGAATGTAGCCCTTGCTCAGCGCCTCCAGCACACGCCAGATGCAGGACAGGGCGATGTGTGTCAGGCTGTTGCCGTCCAGCAGGGGCGCGGGGCTGGGGACGGGCGGGTGTGGTGTGGAAAGTGTGGATGGCGCATCCGTGTCGGCGTCCCACACCATTGCCACCAAGTACTTCAGACTGCAAGTCAGAATGGTGCAGTGGCAGGGTCGGCAAGCCAGGGAGGCACAAGGAAGGCACGTTGGTGGCCCGAGCACACAGGACATGCACCTTCACAACCCTGTCGTTTGTGCTGTCACGCCACACCACCTCCCCCGCACGCCCACACACTTGCTAACTCACTCACCCCTGGCAGGCAACAAAGAGCCGCAGGCTCTCATCGCTGGCAAAGCACAGGCGCTCCACAAAAAGCGCTGCCTGCAGGCGCAGCCTGGATGGCGTGCCTCCGCCCACCGCAGTCCCTGCGCTACCCGCTGTACCTGCAGCCCCTGTGGCCGTCCCTCCACGGGCTAGCCCAGACCCCGCTCCCACGTCGGGCCCCTGGGCTGCCGCCGCCGCCGCCGGCAGGGTGACCGCCAGCTGTCGGTTACCCAGGGGCGCGGTGTTGGGGCCAACGCCCCACGCCAACGCCCCCCGGAGCCCCGGTGCCGCCACTGGCAGCACCATCTGCGCCGCGACTGCCTGCGCAGCCGTAGCCGCAGCACCGCCCGCCCCTGCATTGGCTGCTGGCGAGGAGCCCACCAGGGACCCTCCTACAGGCCTGAGTGGCCTGGCTAGGCCTTGGCCCCCTACGGCGATCCCGCCCCCGCCTCCGCCCACAGCCAGGCTGCCCATGCTGGCACCCGGCTGGCCGGTTTGTGAGGTGAAAGGCCCGCCCCCGGGCAGCGGAGGGGGCTGCAGGAAGCGGAAGACCAGGGGCACCAGACCCATCAGGCACAGGGTGCCGAGCAACGGGAGGTCCTCGTACACCATGACGTGCAGCAGGGACAGGACGCACTCCGCGTCCTGAGGGCAGGGGATAAGGGGAGCGTGGCAGTG
>JAWZTI010000321.1:0-34670 GCA_039880955.1 Chlamydomonas urium | reverse complement strand
ACTCCCACCCACCCCTGCCACTGCCGCGCACCTTTGTGCAGGTGAGGGCGCGCGCCGCCGATCTCACGTTGCTCTCCAGGTTGTCGGTGCTGTACTTCAGGTTGTCGCGGTCAAGCGGGGCGCCGTACTGCCTGCCCAGCGCTGCCATGCGTGCGTGGTCCCGCCGGCCGCAAGCCTATGCAAATTGGTTTGATATGGCTGCTGTGTGGGTTCAATCACATCGCCAGCAGGGGCATCGCTAGGGGGGGATTGAGGTGCATCGCCAGGGGCATGACCAGGGGCCAATCATAGCAGCACCAAGTNCCCCCATTCTCCCTCCCATCTTCCCTGCCCCCTTCCCCGGCCCGCTTGCCCACCTGCTTGCATGCTTGGCACACCAGCACCACGTCGTGGCTCAAGTGGCTCTTATACGCCTCGGGAAACAGCGAGCGGTAGCAGTGCGGCACGATGTTGTGCCGCAGGTAGTCGCCCTCCTTGCCGCACACGCAGCACTGCGCGGATAGAGGCAGAGGGCATGACAGGCCGTGACGTGCGATCCCAAGGCACTTGATCAGATGCAGACGGCTGGTTAAGGGGCAGCCCGAGAAAGGGCCGGTTGAAGCTACGGTGCTGCTGCACCAATTGCCTTGCACCAACTGCATCAGCGTAAGCAACAGCAGCAGATGCCCTGCCCAGAAACAACAACCATTCCATGGCCATGGCTGCTGGAAGCAGACTGTTGATGACAGCTTCAGGCTGCTGCCAAGGTCATTGCGAGTCATCAAGGGCTGGTCATCTGCGACTGAGTGGTCACCCAAAGCAAGACATGGCACTGCTCATCACCCAGCTTGTGCCACTGCAGTTCTGGATACTCACCCGATTGGCCTTGTCAGCCTGGTTGACGCATGCATGCACCGCCAGCAGCAGCAGCAGCAGCAGCAGCAGCAGCAGCAGCAGCGGCAGCAGCAGCAGCAGCAGCAGCAGCAGCAGCGGCAGCGGCAGCGGCAGCAGCAGCAGCAGCAGCAGCAGCAGCGGCAGCGGCAGCAGCAGCAGCAGCAGCAGCACACATCGCGTCATTTGGGCCGCATTGAGTGAAACATGCCAGGGAACAGGAGTAAGCAACATAGATCAGCATCGATCTGAGGCTGAGTGCAAAGGAGCATAGCAACTGCTCCAAGGGCCACAAAGTAAGCTGCCAGCCAAGCAACGACCTACCCGCTGCAGGCCCCCACAGCAACAGCAAGCAGCAGCTCAGCGTTGCAACCTCGCTCTCGCCGCTGCTCAAGCAGAGTTGCACATCCCAAGTGCCTGTGTGCTCCACAGCCTCATCGCTCACTGTGAATCAGCATCGTATGGGCTGTTCTATATGAGGCAACCTCTGAAAGCATCGCTCTCCCCGCTGCTCAAGCAAAGCCTGTGGTGAGCTCTGCTGCACCACTCACTGTGACCCAGCACCACAAGCAAGCCATGTTCACAGCACTCTCATACAGAACAGTACACGCTTTGAAAACAAGTTGATTGCTGCGTGGCTGGCTGCGCACGCTATCCCTCACCAGGTAGTAGTTGTCGTCGGCGTTGCCTCGGCCCCTGGGCTCAAACTTGAGGCGCGCAGCCAGGGGCTCATCGCAGATGATGTTGGCCAGACCCCGCTCCGTATACCTGTGTACAGGTGACATATGGTGGCAACAGCGGTTAGGCGGCTTGACAGCTGCAGCCGCATTTTTGGCACCTCCCTGCAGTCCAGGTCTTTCAATGGCCTCTTCACCATGATGTGGTATATGCCAACGCCCTCGCTCCCACACTACATGTCGAACACCCCTACGCACCACTGCACTTTCTTGCGGCCACACGTGCACAGCACCGTGCCGTCCGGTGCCTGCCCAGTGTGGCGGGTCACAGCGGCAGGCAAAGATCACACTTCAAAATGAGAGGGTAAGCTTACTGCACCCTGCACACTCTGTCAGATCGATTGACAGCAGAATCTCACAGCAGAATCTCACAGCAGAATCTCACAGCAGAATCTCATGAGCTTGGGACCAGAGGCGCAGTTTAGGGTTAGGGTGTGACAATGCTGAGCGCCGCGTTGCGTGGTCAGCAGACACCGGTCAGCAACAGCACCCCACTCGCAAGGGAGAGGAGGGGGTCGCGCAGCACCTCAACATAGGCGGCACAGCCTTCCGTGTGTGCTTGCTGCCACCCCCGTTTGCGTCGGAGCACACTCGGTCACGCAAGCTCACACCCCCTGTCCCGTTCTGCTTACCAGCAGGCGGCAGTTCTCATAGAGCAGCGTCTTGCGCGTCGGAATGTTGACCGGCTTTGCGCCTGACCCCGATCCAATAGCTGACGGGCTGCCAGCTGCCAGCGCGCCACTGCTGCCTCGAGCGCCGCTGGACCCAGCCTGGCGTGCCTGATCCAGCAGCGGCGCGAAAAGCGTTTGCATGGCCCCTAGCGGCAGGCGCCTCATCCCTTCCCCCTGTGGCGTCGGAGCACCTGCATCGCCGCATATTGCATCGCCACCACCGCCGCCTGTCGTGCCACCGCAGCCGTTACCGCTACCTTTGTCATTGCTCCCCTTGTCGTCGCCGCCGCCGCTGCTGATGATGATGACGGCGCTTGGACCGCTGGTGTCGTGCGCCTTGTCCGCCAGGGCCAGCACCATCTGCCTGCTGAGGTAGGCGTCCAGCGCCGCATACATCACCTGCGCCTGTGGGCCAGAGGGTCAAAGACAAAGCATGGGATGCGCGCACGACCCCGAAATGCAAGTGCCAGCTCTCACTCCTCTAACTGCTGCGCAGGTAGGTACGCGTGGCTGTGCAGGTGCTAGGCTTACATGACTCCCTTACCCTCTAACACCTGCACAACCTAGCACCTGAAGCTGCCTACCTTGCTCAGGCGCCGCTGCTGCCACTGTGAGCACTGCAGCGCCTTGTCCACAGGCACTCCCAGCAGCGCAGAAGCCAGCGCTTGCAGGCTGCCGCCCTTGGAGAGGCTGCCAGGCGCGAGGCGCTGGGCCGCGTGCCTCACGTCCAGGGTCCCCTGCAGCATCAGTACAGGCAGGTTCAGCAGGCAGGAGCCAACGACGGCTCAAACAGACGCCATCAGTTCAAGTCAACCACTCCGTGATTGCTGGCACGAAGGACCAGGAGGTAAGAGGGCCGGCAGACAGTCCGAAAGGCGCCACGAGGGCACATTATCCTCTCAAAGGACTTTTATTGAAACCATGCAAATCGCTGCAAAGCATACCTTGACTTCTACGCCATAGTCCTGTCTCAGCCGACGCACGTCCTCTTGGATGCCCACGCCTGCCTTGATGATGGAGCTGTCCTCAAGCACCCTCCTGAGGACCTCAGGGATGGGGCTGCTCCCCACACAAAGGTGGACGGGCGTGGTGTGTGACGGCTGAGCTGCGGCTGAAACTGGGAGGTGCGAAGGTATGCTGTGGGCTGGAATGGGGCTGGATGGCCCCTCCGCTAGGGCTGGTGTGTGGAAAGCGGTGACAGACAAAGGTGTGGACAGCCCCTGACAAGCTGTTGCTGGTTGCGCGGCACTGGTTGAAATGGCTGGTGTGCAAGAGCGGTGAGCAACAGATGATGCACCTGCATTGAGGCGGAGCTGCATAGGCGGCTGCTGGGACGGCCGTGGAGCACTTTTGCCGCCGCTTGCTGTTGCTGTTGCTTGGTGCGTTGCACAGCCAGCAGCTGCAACAGCATCTGTTTTCAATGCACGTCCTGCTTCTGCTGTCGCCAGTGCTGCTGCTTCTGCTGCTGCTGCTGTTGACGTCATCGATGCTGTCATGTGCAGCGGCTGCAGCACCAGGCAGTCAGCAGCAGACGACAGCTGCACCACTGCTACCCTGAACATACACCACCGCCATAAACAAGGCACTATGATCAGCACGCCACCTTGCACCACAAACTTGGCATGCTGTAGCTGCATCTGATTGCAGACCTGAACACCTTGAGCACTCTGCACACATGCTACTTGCCTGTTGTGCTGCTTGGACTGCGTCTCTGGCTGCCACTCGCAGTCCAGGCCCAGCACGCCTTCACATGTGGCCAGCAGCCGCGGCAGCAGCTGCTGCAAGGCGCCCTCACATGCATCCTGCTGCAGCGGCAGAACGTGGACTGCCAGGCAAGCACTTGGCTGTGCAGCAGCACCCATGGCAGCTGAACATTGACTGTTGCGGCCTTCAGGAATGGGAACTAGCAGCAGCCGCACTGACGCTTGAATGTGATTGCAGAGCTGCCTCCAAGCCAGCCAACTGCAGCCAGCCAGCAACAGCAGCCATCGGCGGATCATCACTTTCAAGCGGCCGATGCGAGGCAAACGCAGCTCGGCTTGCGCAATGCGCAGAGCTGCGCTCACGCTGAGTCACGCGGCCCACACCACTACTCCACTCTACACATCTCCTGCTGCCGCTGTCAGAAGTGTTGTGAATGACTTGCAAAGGACGGATGCATCGTCCTGGTGTACCGGTCTTGGCATGCTCTGGCATTCCCTGGTGAGGTTCAGCTGCAAAATGATCAAGTCAAAGAAAGGAGCGTGCCAGAAAATCTAAAGGCAAGGCTTGATATGTCTGGCTTACAAACAGATGCAAGGCAGTGGTACAGGCTCTGAACTTCAGCGCACTGTTCAAGCCCCAAGCAAGTCCGGGGGATGCAGGTGAATGGCATCAGTCGCACCTCACAAGTGCTTCACTGCCTGTCACAGGCAGCGTGGTCCGACTTGATGGTAATGGAAAAAGTGCACAGTGCATTTGACATGATATTGATAATCTTGGTCACAACCAACACTAACATCACTGGAAAAGCCCTTAGCCGTTTACAGAGTTGCGATTTTGAATTATACCGCGCCAGGCAAGGAGAGTCCTGCTGTAACAGCCACCCGGCGTGCAGAATGCATGATCGTGGCCTCCCCTGCCAGCATGGATGGCTCTGTGTGGAGTTTAGAGTTTGGTGGCAACGCTGCTCTCAGTGGCTAATGCTTTCGCAGCCGCCGCTTAGGAAAGAGCCCGTTGCTCTGATGCTTGCACAGACAGGTGCTGTCCCCCGCAGCAAGTGCAACAGTGACGCTGGCACCGCTGCAAATGACAGTGGGAGGTGTTCGCGTGCCCTCCTACACTAAGCAGGGACTCTAGGGCAGCGTGAAAGCACATGGGTGCGCCAGCCTGTGATCACGCAACAGTGGGTTTTCAGACGTTCCGGGTCAAGTCTGCAGTGCTCGCAGGCAGGATGCTCCTATGGTTTTACGGGCTTGGGCAGGGAGCGCTGGGGATGCTGGCACCCCATGGGCCATGGCGCTGCCAATGATGCTAACATGAGTACTGCAGCCATGAGCATCCACGATCTGGCGAGCCGGCACTGGAACCCCAAACGCAGGGTTGCACCACTGCGTTTGGCACTACAAGCCCAGCAGGTACTGCTGCTGCATGCGCTGCTGTGTTGATGCGTGGTGCGCCAGCGTCGCCTTGATCCGCTGCAGCTCCTGCAGCACCTGGTGCGGAGCGCTGCTGGACAGCCGCTGTGACTGCCCCTTTCCCTGCTGCACCTGCCCTTGCCCTTCCCCTCTATGCGGTTGAAGCGGTGCTGACGGCAGCGGCGACGGGTGCACCCGGCTGGACGTCCTGCCGAAGCGTGCGCCGCTGCTCCCTCCCCCTGAACTTGCTGCAGCGCTGGACGTTCCAGGTGACGCATGTGGGTACATTGGCCACCCCTGCATCTCCTCTGCCTGCTGTCCTTGGCACTCGGCTAGATGCATGAAGCCATGTGCGCCTGTGCATTGACAACGGAGCAGGTGAGAGGAAGGTGTTGATAACCGAACACAACACAAGGGCGAGGACAGCCACCTGGCACCTTGTCATCTACTGCTGCCGCAGCAACTGTTTTCCAGGAGGGTGTCGCTTGCCCCGTTGACGGCGTATCAACTTGCTGCACTGAATCACCTTGCGGCTGCGCCTTATGTGCCGACGTGCCGACCCCAACGTCCTGCTGGGCCACCTCCTGCATGATGAGCGCATTAAGGTCCGCCTTGCTCATGCCGTGCTGCTGGTTCCACAAGTGCGCGCGCGACGCAAACATCGCAAGGTGCCCCTGGAAGTTGCGGGCGTCCTTCTCCCTTTTCAGGTAGCCCGCATCCTGCACAGCAACAGGCATGCAAGGCAGCAGTCACAGGTCAGCGCTGTACGAACAGCAGAAGGTACGCGCTTGTACAGGGCACAGTCTGCCCCCTCCTGCTGCTGCCTGCTGCCTTGCCTGCTGCTATGCCCATGTGAAGGTACACCAGTGGCGCGTTGCATCTGTGCTGTGCTCCACCTGTGCCCCCACAACCCAAAATCTTCCAACAGCCACGGATGCACACCTGGTCTACGATGTAATGGCTGTACAGCAGCAAGTCGTCCAGATTCTGCGGCCGCGACTGGCCATACTGCTGGTCCGCGCAGTGCACCGTTGCCACGTCAGGCTCTCGGAGAGTGCCTGCAGCTGCAACCGCCTTGACAGGTAACTGCGTTGTGGCAAGGAGAGGGAGCGCACTGAATAAGTTGCAGCAGCGTTAACATTCCGACTTGCTGCTATGCTGTGCAGTTGTATCATCTGAGCAACATGTTTGCACCCAGGACCACACTCAATGTGCTCCAATGCTTGCCGCATACCTGAGCCCTGTACTCTGCAATCCTGGCTGCAACCTGTGAGCCGGGCGGCAATTTCGAGATGCGATCCATGCTGCACACGCCATGGCCGAGGTGCGCGAGCTGCACCACCTTCTTCTGGTTGGGTAGATTCTGTGGCGGAAATGTTCGCTGCAGTGGGACCAGGTATGCGTCTTTCGTTGAGGGCTCAGTCACAAAGTCAAAGGTGATGAGCTCAAAGTCTTGGTCTACCAGCACGCAATCTCGGGCTGGGTCTTGGAGTAATGATGCCCATCCACGCGAGGACACGCCTAGTTTGATCCCCTGCGCAATGAACATGGTTGTCAGGTGTTGGTAACTGTTGTGACGAAGCCGTACCAACTGGCTGTGGCGCCACAAGCAACTTCAGGGCCGCCAGGCAGGGTTCTGTGGACCCTTGGCCACAACCGCTGGATGTGACTGCTGACACCCGCACGCTGCTGCAGCGCCACCCTTCCATGACAAACCCTCATGGCTGATGAAGGACAGCGCACCTGGGAGTAAAGCTCCCACAGCAGCAAGCCTGCAGGTGTGGGCAGCACCTCTATGCTGCCCCACAGCTGATTCCCCTTCCAGTGCACCTCCAGCACCTGCATGTTGCGCCAACGCATTGAATGACATCAGGCTCAGGACTGATCGACACCAATACTAGGTGTGCGAAGCATGCTGCGTGTGTGCTCACTTGATGGCTGACGTTGGCAAGGTTCAGGCACTTGAAGTAGCGGGATGCATAGTTGGGGTGGTCTAGCTCGCCTAATGCCGTGCCGCTGACAATCCGCTCCTGCTCAAACTTGGCTGCTTCCCGGCACAACAGGGCCTGCAGGTTCGGCAGAAGCATGCAGACGGTGGGTTCATGGCTGTGTGCTGGCCTGGAAGAGAGATGAAGCACCAAGCGGCATGGGCATGCACTTACCTTCGGGTACACCCGCTTGTTGTTATTCTTCGTATCCGCCCTTGCAAAGATGCCTGCTCGCAAAGGCACGTTGGTGCGTGAGCAGCGCGCTTGAGTCGAGGCCTCGTGCATCTGTGTGTTGCATCGCAGCTGCATGCACCCACCGTGCACTATCAAGCGTCCAGAGTTGAGTGCTATCGACCTTTCATACAGCGCCTTCAGCTGCGCAAATAGCAGGTCGCGGGTGCATGGTGGGCAGATTGGAGTGGGTTTGCCGGCGTCGCAGACGACGCTGTCGCGGCGTGTTGCAGCTGAGTGCGCACCTCATGCCTGTCCAGTTCATTGTAGTCAGCTGGCAACGCGGCCTGGGAATAGGGGGTGCTGGCAGGGAACGGACCCCTGCTGGGCCCAAAGCAGGAGAAGCACGACGGCATGCTGTTCTAATAGAGGACGGTGCACATTGCGCTGCTGCTCGCCGACGCGTCTTTGCGCCAAGTTGGATGACCACTGTTGCTTTGCACCAGGCCTTTGAGGTGCTGCAAAACCGTGTACCGCCCTCTGATAGCAGCTGTAGGGTACTTGCTTGTTGCGGTTGCGTCACGAGGTATCTGAAACACAGGCGCGTCACCTGCTTGCAGGGAGGAGGTGTGGCTCGAGCCAGTCTGACTGGGGTGCTTGTACGTTATTCTTCTGACCCACAAACTTCTTGATTTCTGCTTGTTACACGATCACGCGGCCACATCAAGAGGCAATGCGTGTAAAGTAGGTGTACAAATGCTTGGCCCTGCCACGAGCAAAAGACCACAGCAAGGAGATGGCTGGCGTCAACGCGCCATGGCTCACACCTCTTGAGATGGTGCAGCCAAAAGAGAAAGTCGTTTGCTGCCCGAAGGCCTGCATGTGCTACTCGTGGTCCGCAGCAGCAGTTATGCGTGTCCAACTTGTTCCTCAGTCCCGTCCGTCGTCCTGTCATGCACCATTTTCCTGGTAGCCCTTGAGGGCCCCGTCGCCGTCTACTCCGAGGCCGTACAGGATGCCCATGTGCTTGGACGCACCCTCCACGCCCTGGAAGAACTTGGTGGCTAGTTTGATGAACGTAAACGACGTCAGTAGGCTGCGCAGGGCAGTGGCGATTGCAAGAATTGCACAATGCCTGGCGGAAACATATCATCTTTGCAGTGCTGACCCTCATGCTGTGTTGCTCTCTTTCCCACCTGTCACTGGGACAGTTGCAGCCCTTGTACGCGTCCAACACAGCACCAACTGCCACATCCCCCCAGCCTGTACGAGTGGCGGCCCTGCAGCAACGCACCTATCCGACCCAGCCTGGTGCTGCGGTCCGATGCGCTGCACATCCAGCATCTCTGCCAACTTGTTCAAGCCGCCGTGCAGATTGTCGCAGAACTTCATCATGTATTTGATGTCGAAGATGTTGGGGAAGTAGAGGTTGAGCAGCTCAAAGAACTCAGTTTCCGACACTGGCAGCGGCATGCAGGTCAGTATCTTGAGCAAGTAGCCAAAGTCATACCTGCGCACATGCACGCAAGCAACACCCAAGTGTGAGTCTGTGAGCATCCTTGCCCAAGCATGTGGCACATGCATGCATGCAGGCGTATGGGCACTGCAGCAGGCAGGCAGTTCTGCTCCTACCCGCTGTGGAAGGTGATCCAGCGAATGTCGTCATTCAGCACAATGCCTGAGGACATAAGCAGGTCGCCGAACCGCTGCACGTCGATGCCCCTCGTCTCGTTCTTGTCAAAGTCAATGCCCGACTGCTTCAGCAGCTCAATGGAGTCTTGCGCGTACACGTCGTCAGCAAGGCGAAAGCCCTTGAAGTTGAATTGCCACACACACAGCTCCCCGTTATAGCGCGGAAGATTGCCTTGCGAATCAGTGAACGTGAGCCCTAGCTGAATCAGCTTGAGCATGTCCACGTTCATCTTGAGCGCCTTGTAGTGGTACTCGCGGCTGGACTTGAAGTTGCCCACAGGCCTGCATGCATGGGCACGGGGCACGGCATGAGTCCATGACCGCATCCAGCTCGACCCATGCAGCGCGCTGCTGTCAAGTGCTGCTGCATTGGCAGTGCACTCGGCCCATACTTGAGGGCAGTCCCATTCTCGCGCGCACCTGGCAACCACGCCAGGAAACTCCGTGTCCATGGCGACAAAGGGATACTGGTCCACCACATTGCGTATCAGCTCAAACTCCTGCTCCAAATTGTCGTCCCAGACCTCGCGCACTCGCAGCACCTCTCCGCTGGCTGTCGTGCCCGTCAAACCCTCCGAAGCCTGAGGTTGCATGCTGTGCTACTCTGCGACGCTGCTATCGATGCGCGCATGCGCGCTAATCAAGGTACTGTGTTCGATCTCCGCCTTGCTCGCTGCCGTGGCATCACAGCATGGATAACCCACACGACCAGCAGGGCAGGCGAAGCGCGGCCCAGCGTTGCATTGCGCAACACTTCAGTGTGGGCAATCGACGTTGGAGTGTAGATTTTCTGAGTCAGTTGACGCTGTTCCCTGCTACGCAGAAACCTCACCAATACCATGAATACGAGTCATGGCACCAAGGGTTCTCTATGTCGCAGCAGCGCGCCGCCTGCTGCCCTCATGCAACACCCAGTGACAGGGCTAGCACCACGCTGCAAGCCAATACTCACTTCCAAACGCAGCTCGCAACACAACTCTGCAAGAGTCACACGTGTGAGGACCAATCATGCAGCAGCAACCCCACACGCTCCAGCTTCCATGCCACAGCGGCCACCGCCACCGCCGGCAGCAGATGACGAGGCAGAGGATGAGCAGGATGATGCCCCTGGCAGTGCAGCTGCCGTGGGCAGACCAGCAACAGAGAGCTTCACAGGCAAGCCCTGGTTCAAGGAACTGCTGGCGCAGCAGCAGGCGTTGCTCGGACCCCCGCGGCCCACGGTGTTCCGCTTCTGGCACGATGAGAAGCGCTTCAAGGGCAATGGGGACACCTCCCTGGCGCAACGTGCCCTGCTGGCGGCGGGCGGCCGGCGCACAGGCGGCAACGTCAAGTCCGCGCCCACCAATGGGGCTATGGGTTGGCAGCGCAAGGCAGAGTGGGACGTGCTGTGGTCGCCGGCCAGCACAGCGCACAAGGCCCACACAGCAGGCCTGTCGCCGGGTCAGGTGGCCAGCGCTGTGCCGGGCACGCAGAGCATCTGCAAGAAGAAGAAGCTGGCCGACACGCTAAAGTGCGTTGCTGGGGAAGGTGGGCACGAGGGGGTTAGCGGGTGGGGTGGGGGAACGCCTCCCATGAGCGTGTGTCCCGCTGAGCATGCAGCGTGACATCGATTCGCCTGCAGCGCCTGCATGTGTTGCAAGATGCGACTGCAAGCCTCTGACGTCCTTACCTTCCCCCGCAGGGCGGCCTATGGTGACGACGCCTTCTCCATCGTCCCACGCACCTACACGCTGCCCGGCCAGGTGCGCGAGTGGCGCGAGTGGATGGCGGCCTGGCGCGCCGGCAACGGCACTGGTCCTGGGCGCCTGTGGATGCTCAAGACAGCGCAGCACCTGGGCAAGGGCCTGAAGCTGGTGCCCCACCACAAGGCGGCCAAGGAGATGCTGCTGCAGCACCAGCGCGCAGAGGCGGTTCGGCGGCAGGGCCCAGCGCACGCCAAGCAGGTGCGTCCGTTCGTGGTGGCTCAGCAGTACGTTGAGAACCCGCTGCTCATCGATGGCCGCAAGTTCGGCATCCGGGTGTGGGCGCTGGTGACGAGCACGCAGCCGTTGAGGGTGTACCTTCACGAGCGCGGGCTGGTGCTGTTCAGCACAGACGGCTACGATGCCGCCACGCTGACGGGCGCCGACGGCACTGTCGCGGGCGGCCACGTCACCAACTACGCGCAGAACCGTGACGGCAGCGTGTGGGACTTGTCGCGCCTGCGCACGCACCTGGGCGACGCCGCATACGAGCGCCTGCACGCGGCGCTGCTTACCAGCGTCGCCCGCGTCTACGCCGCCGCGCTGGGCCCCATGCAGCGGGAGTCCGCCCGCATCGGCTTTCCGCGCGGCGCCGCGTTCGAGGTCATGGGCCTCGACTATCTGATTGACGCCGACCTCCATCCTTGGCTGCTGGAGGTGAACTCGACGCCGTCGCTGGCCGTGGAGCACAGCGACCCGCTTGTCGAGCGGCTAATCTATGAGCAGAAAAACACAATGGTGGAGGACACGTTCAGGCTGCTGCAGCTTCCGGGCAGGTTCCTGCAGCCGGCGGGGGTGCAAGAGGGCAAGGCCCTGCCGCTGCTGCGGCGCCCTGCAGCTCGCGCAGCCCGGGCGGAAGGTTTCGGGGACGACGCAAGCGGAGGGCGTGTAGAGAGGAGCTCGGCAGCCTCGGGGGCAAGCATGTCAGGCGAGGGCAGCACAGGGACTGCAGGCGCTGGCGCAGCGGATCAGCAGGACCCCTGGGCCAAGGACCGGGCGCAGCGGAGCGCGGCGTTATTAGCGGCCACCAGGGTGGTGGCGGAGATGAGGCGCTCGGGGGCCGACATTGACAGCCAGGTGAGGTGTACAGGTTTGAGCGACTTGGAAGCCTTGGTTGCGGCAGACGATAAGTTGGAGGAGGGGCGCTGCAAGGTGATTGGATGGGGCCCGGCGTTGTCAAGATGTGCATAAGAGGGAAGTCACAACCCTGAGCAGGGGGTGGACAGGGAAACGCGATGCTAAACGAGACTTCAAGGGTGACCGGGTGCCAGGGCGTGGCATTGCAGCTGCATGCACCCGTCAAGGCCTCTGCCCTGAGCTCTGCATGTGCTGTGCCTGACATCCCCTGTGCATGCCTTGTGCCTTGTCAATCCTCCCCGGCCCTAGGCTGCACTGAGTCTGCTGGAGTCGCAGCTAGAGCTGAGCGCAGGCACGGGCTACATACCGCTCATGCCGCTCATGCCGCTCGATGCGGAGGAGCGAGGGTGGAGCATACCTTGGACAGATGCCGACCAGCTGCTGCATGCGATGATGCAGCGGAGGCAGCGCAGCTAACTACGCATGTGTTTGGGGTGTGCACCGTCGCGGCACTCCGCGATTGCTTCAGACATTGCAACCCTTGATTGACTGGCCAGCACCATGGACTGCGATCCCCTTGCACGCCCAGCCGCAACTGCCATGATTGTTTGTGATGCATGCGCATTCCGCGCAACCGCCATCCCACAGTTGCGATTTCGGCCGTGACAAGGTCGTGTAAATGCGGCCAAGCAGGCGACCGCTCCGCGCTTTCGCTCCGCCCGCAGCCGTCCTCAGCTTCCCCGCCAGCAGCGGCAGCAGTTCGACCGAACGCATGGCGCTGCTTGTGTTTGCGACCCTCATGATTTGCGCTCCGCTAGCCCTGGCAGGGGAGACCATCTCCCTCGCTCCCGGCTCCGCCGGCTGCGTGGCGGAGCCTCCCGGTGCACCCACGGCACTCAAGGCGATCCCCAAAGACGGCCGTCTCATTCTAAGCTGGTCGCCGCCAGCGGATGGCAGCTGCGTCCAGACGTACGTGGTGAACGTCCTCGACCCGACCATGCGTAGTGGCATCCCAGTGCAGACCACCAGCACCGACGCAGACAACACGACCGTGCTTGGCCTCGAAAACAACAAGACGTACCGCATCCAAGTTCAGGCAGGCAGGGAGGAAGAGGCTCGCACATGGATGCTTCAGAGTGCTTGCTTGCCGCCCTTGCACACCCTGCTGAGAAAGCACGAGTCTCGTTTCAACTCAAGCCTGCAGGCTTGACAACTGGAGCAGCAACAGCTTGTGCCCTGAAAGCACCACATGAACTATCAACAGTCGCCTGCCACCTGTGCCCCCTCCCTCAGGCCTATTCTGACCACTTTCAGGGGGGGGGCACGGCGGAGGTCACCTCGGCCCCCTCCAGTAGTTGCAACAGCAACCTGGCGCCAGGCAGCCCACTCAACCTTCGGGCGCAGCCTGGCGATGGCATGATGCAGGTGCGGCAGCAGCGCCACCTCTGCGTGGCCTCTGAAGCTTGGGCACAGTCTGCGCATGGGCAAAACTTGACCGCAGGAGTGCGGCAGGAGCCGTGGATAGAGAGTGAAGCAGGGGAAAAGACAGATGGCCCAGGGGGGGAGTGCGTCATATGATGCATGGCTTCCAAGTGTCCTTCATGGGTGCTTTCCTGCAAGTCTCTGCTCTAACTTCCGTTCGCAGATTGATTGCCTCTTTACTTCCTTTCAGTAATTCCTTGCGAGCACAGCTTTTCCTTTTCATCCCAAATCGATTGCCTCAGGCTGGCCAGCCCAGTCGTAGTACGCATGTACATCTCCAACCTCCTATGCCCGAGCTCCTACTTGCGTAGGTGTGCTGGGACGGCGTGACCAACGACGCGTGTGTGGACAAGTGGAGAGTCTCGGCCGTCAAACAAAGCCAGTCCAACTTCAAGTGAGCAACTGCATAGTCAAAGGCTTTCACTGGGGAGGAGGGGGGGAAGTCGAAGGGTGACTGGCAGGGGGGCAGCTGGGCGCAGCCCGTGCGCGGCAAATACAAGACTCGTAAAGGCTAGGAAAGGGAAAGACTTGATCAGCCCCCTTTGCTGCGTTGCGCCTTGATTTCGTTTCCCTTTTTGTGCGAAAGACTGTTCCGTGGTTGCTGAGATGCTTGCGCTGGCGGTGCCGCTCCACTGTGCTGCTACACACGCTGAAGTTGCTGTCCCTGTCGCTCTGGTGTCACCCCCAAATGCCTGCAACAACGCTGTGCTGCGAACGCAGGAGCAGCGTCGACGGCCAGCTAACACAAGGCGCCTGCACCAACCTCACAGGCCTGCAGAGTGGCACCGCCTACGTGTTCACAGTTACGCCCATAAGCGCAGGTAGGTTGGTGGGCCATTTCTCAGTCCATATGCCAAGTGACAATCTGTCAGTCATGTTTCAGTTAGTAGGGCATTTCATATGTGCACAGGCGCAGACGGCGTATGCATTGTTCAAGTCCCCTAGGCCTGACCACACCTGGGGGACCGTGGGGGAATCTTTCATCTCCTGGCCTGTGTGAGACCTTCGGTGTTGAGACGCTGCGTTGAGCAAATGCTGATTCTCACCGAAATCGCCCTGGACTCACGTTGTGGTATCGTCCCTTCCCTGCTCCCCCTTCACCCCTGCTTGCCCTCCCCGTTCACCCCCATTTGCCCGAATTCTCTGCAACCGCCGTCAGGCATGGGCCCCGGAATGTCAGGCACTGTCACAGCGACTCCCGGCTCTTCCGCCCAGGGCTCAATGCTTTCAGGATGGACTTGCAAGCCCATCCAGGGGTGCAGGCCTGGCAGGTGAGGATTCCAACTGCCGGGCAGCCACAATTGAGCATTCCAAGGCTACACAAGCGCTTCAACACCCTGGCAAGAGAGGGTACTGCCTTGAGGTTGTTGTAATGAAAACCAGTCAGCCTCAAACACCAGTATCTTTGCGCAGTATGTACTGCTACTGAATTAATAGCACCCCACACATGAGAGGTACTTGAGAGATCATTAAGTGGACACCAGTGGTTAAGTCACATTGGCAGATGATGATGCTAAAGGTGATGCATGCAGACGAGGTTCGCCAAACGTACTTGATGCTCCTGCCGCTGCCACTGCTGCCGCTGCTGCTGCTGCTGCTGCTGCTGCTGGTGCTGCTTGTCAGCGCCACGTTCTGTGCGTTCTCCGGCTGCCAGGCAGTGTACAAGCTGGGCGGCTGCAGGGGACCGCTCATGTTTGACGTGGATCACACCAACAAGCAGGTGTCGCAGTGGTGCTCGGAGGTGAGAGATGTAGCGGGGATGAGGGATGTGGGTGAAGGCAAGGGTGTGGATGAGGGTAGGAGTTGAGGTGTGGATGACATGTGTGGATGAGGGGTGTGGACGAGGGGTGTGAATGAGTGTGTTGCGAGTGCAGGGTGTGAAACGGATCAAAAAAAAAGGTGCAAACGCTCGTGGCGGGTCTTGCTTCTCTGTTTGTCACCAGTGTTAGCAACACGTTCGTCCTTTCCTTTTCGCTCCAACACCCTGGCCGTTGCTGCAACACTTTGCTGCATTGGCCATGCGCCTGTAGGTGTGCACATGCGACATCTCCATGGCCAGCGTCTTCACCCCCACGTCTTGGGGCTTCCAGGTGCGAATATCCCAGCCGACTGCCCGGTTGCTTGCTGACCAGTCCTGTCTGTAAATGATTCCGGTTTCTCGCGTTATCATGCCAGGCCGTCTATCAAGCCAGACCGTCCTTACACCTTACGTTGTCGCAATTCTATGTGCAACAAAAGCATGAGCCTGCTGCACCAACCCGCTCTCTCAGGCTTGTTGAGCAGCACAAACCAATGCAATCCCTTTCACAAGCTTGATGCTGCCAACGTGGCCCTTGCTGCTTGCTGCAGGCCGTCAACAGCCTGCTTGGAGGTCAGCTTCCACTGCAGGTTGCGTCCTCCCTGTCCTCCAGCAACCCCCGGCTCAGCTCTCTGCTGCAAAAGCTGGGGACTTTCACCGGCGGCCCTCCCAGCGCCGGCGGCAGCGCCCCCGCCCCCGCGCCAAGCGGCGGCCAGGCGGCCCCGTTTGCGGGGGGCGGCATGATCGCAACGCTGCTGCAGAAGGCCGTGACGTCGGGGAAGATCGGGGAGGTGCAGGGCAGCGTGGCGGGGGCTGTGTCGGGCGCGGTGGCGTCAAGCGTCGTGTCAAGCGCGGTGCAAGGCGCCAGCAACGCCGCCAACGGTGGGTGCGTCTGCATGTCGCATTTGCCTTGGAGTCGATTGGTGCCCTGTTAACTTGCAGGGGGCACCCCCAGCATCTACAAAAGATTGTTGTAGTTGAAATCAAGGTGCACAGCTGCAGGTCAGGTGGCAGACTGCCCACCCATCGCCCCTTGCCGCTGTTGCCAGAGCTCCCCCTCTCCTTTGCACTCCAAACAGCTACTGGTTTCAGCCGGGAGCCTGCGCTGCAAAGCACTGGTTACAAATCTGTCTCTGTCCTAACCCAGTTCACCTACCCCTGCCGCCCCAACCTCACCTTCCCGACAGCTTTCTTCCAGGCCGGGGTCAGTGCGTTACAGCAAGGGTCAGGTGGTGCACTGGGCTCGACAGCCGCCACCGTCGCCTCCACGCTGCAGCAAGCGGGTGGGCGCTTCAGTGGCAGCGCCGGCAAGGTGGCGGGCGCCGTCACGTCCGCCGTGACCTCCGACCTCGTGTCCAACACGGTCAACGGCATGCTGCAAGGAGGCGCCAACCGACTGACTCAGCTGCTGTCTGGCGGTGGTGGACCTGTCAGCGCTTTGGGCGGAGGCCCCTGAAGTGTTGCACACTCATAGCCGTGCCCCTGACAGCACACATGGGCATAGACTCGTACAGATGCCCACATACTTTTACTCAGGCAGCAGCGACTAAGCGTCGATCAATCAAACCGCCAGGGGGGCAGCAGGGGGATGCCTTCAAGGTGTCATACGCGATGCTCTCTCCTGTCAATTGCTCATGGTCGCATCAAGACCGCTGCGACCAGCATATCTCAGCATGACAAAGAAGGAAAGCAGGTATGGCGCAGCTACGTGGCTTGAGCCTTGGTGACAAGGGGTAAGGGCGATCTGCAAAGCCCGTCTTGCAAGAAACTGGTTCGACAGCTGTAGCGAGGCAGCCTGGGGCCAGTTATGAACAAGCATTACTGCGCGAGTGTTACTTTCCCATGGATTTTTGTTGCTCTGGGGGGTAGCACGTCCCAAACGAACAAAGATCATGCTGCGCGCCTCCTCTGGGCAGCAGAGCTTTGTGTTGAGCATACGAAATGCTCGCAATTGGGCGCAGGCCACAGCGTGGTCGCAACGTTAGCATTGCCAAGATTGCACGCGGTCAAGGTGTCTGCGATTAGAGCCACCCCCGTGCCGCAACATTGGGCCTACCCAAGCGTACCACTTGTCAGTGGCACGGGAGCAAATATTCCAATGAATGAAATACACGTCACACTGTGGACCTTCCACCAAGTCAGGCTGTCAGGCCGTCAGGCGTGTGCAGCACGCCGCAGCCCCATAAGGGCTGCAAAATGAATAGGGTGTCCTGCCAATTCGCCAGGTCCTGAGCACATGCCTGCGGACGCAGTGCTTGGCGCCATGCAGGCAAGCTTGGCGTCACCAAGCACGCACAACGCACACACGCCCCTCCCAGCTTGCACCCCGTAATAGGCAACAGCAACTATGGGCAGCTCAGAGATTGTTTCGGTGTGCCCTGCACACGCCTTCCACAAAGCAGCTCCTTGGTGCTATCTGGGGCAACCTGGCATGGCTACCTTGCACTCGCACATACATGACGCTTAGTACTAGGCCCTGCCACCCTCACAAGCCTGTTCCTTGTAGCGCAGCGTCGTCCCAGACGCCACAGAAAGGCCATATGAGGAGGAAAGATCAGAATGACACCTTTGAATACATGCCCATTGGTGCGCTGGAGCACTCAGCGGTGCATGCATGCCCCACCTCGCAAGCTTGCCTAAGGGCCCTTTGGACACACCCTGACAGTGCACCAAGGATTGACTGAGCGATGCCGAAGGCTCACCCCACAACATCTCTCAAGAGTGCTCGACCGCTGCAAGCAGGTACTTGAAAGTTCCATGCCTGGGATTGGTTCACGGCTGTCTTCAACCCCTCCCCCGCAATCAGTTCCACGCCAGGCGCGTGATCTTGTCTGCGTCCGGGTGGTGGTGCTCCTTGCTGGGGTGCAGGTCCGGGAACTCCACCAGGGGCGTGACGGGCTCCTCAAGGCTGCAAAAGGCGCCCGAGTACTGGTCCACTGCGTCCTGTTGTCAGAGGAAGGGCGGGGTTGCAAAGGAGGGGGGCATATGTGAGGGGTTGATGCAGTTCTTGGTGCAAGGAACAGGGGTGCTCAGGTGCTGGCCCACTGCGTCCTGTTGCTAGAGGAAGGGCAGGATTGCATGGGGAAGGCGGAAGGAGTTGATCAACCTCATAGAACTCAACGCAACCACAGGTGTGCTCAAGTACTGGTTCACTGCACCACGTTGCAGAGAGGCGATAAGCCTTGGGATGAAGGGAGGGCATGTGATTTCAGCAGCTCCGCTGCAGTGCAAGAACAGATGCATGAGCTGCACTTTGTCAGGAGAGTGGCAGGGGAGAGGGGAGCACCGCGCGTCTAGCCTTGCCGGGTTTTTTGTTCTGATCATTTTAAAAAGTGAACATCTTGGAAGCGCATCCCTGCCCCGCACCCGTGATCGCTCACCCTGAACCGCTGAATCTTGCTGACCGTGCAGGAGAACTCCTCCACCTGGTAAGCAGCACCAGGTTGGCAGGGGAGGCGCAGTAGGCGGACGGAGAGGTCAGTAAAACACCTTTTCATGCTCAGGCCGTTCACCGACACCACCATGACACGACTTGCATTCCTTGTTGACCTCTGCATTGTGGTGCACATGCATGGAGTTGTCGCTTGTCGCATGCGGATTGTACCAAGTTTCCTCGCCTCACCTTGCCCTCGGCGCCGCGGAATAGCTGGAAGAAGGGCAGCACGCGCACCCCCAGGTTCTTGCACTAAGGGTAGGCAAGCACAGCAGTGGGAAAGAGTGAGTAGTGGGGAAGAGTGAAACAAATAGCCTCGGAAAGATTGGATCTGCTGCTGTGGTTCTGTGCACCCAATGTCCCCCCTTCGTCCACTCTTTGTACCCATGGTTGCATCCCCCTGTCCTTGCCCCCTAAGGGTTGTACCGCCCTCCAGCGCCCTGCTGCCAGCCCCTTCCCAGCCCTCCCCCCTCTCCCCACGCCGCATCCAGCCGCCTGTACCCACCATGTCCTTGTTATCCTGCGTAAGACACACACAATCAGCATCGCAGGGTCAGGCGGACAGGCGGAGAGTGTGGCAGGGATTCGCCATAACTTGTGGTAGAGGTGGCGGGGGAAACAAGGAAACCGTGGATGTCAGACACCTTAGCCCTGGCAGGCTGCTGTGTGTACTCACTGTCTGCCTGCGCGCCCCGTTAATTATCTTCATCCCCTCGAGAACCTCTGTCCTGCCTCTTTGCTGCATCCGTCTGATCACAAGCCTGGCCAGATCGCCGTTCCTTCGCTCGTTCGCAAGCGGAACAGCAAAATTTCTCGCCTTTTGCCTCACCTCGTAGTTTACTTTTAGGAAGACCACGTCGTCCACATTGTCCCTCATGATCTTGCAGATCTTGACACAGGCACATCAATGGCAGATCAAGGGGCAGACCAACGGGCGTCAGCGGGCGCGCTGATGGGACCCACGAGAGCAGCGTTGCGCATGCATCAGAGCTCTCACCGGCCCCAGGTCTGCGCAGCATAAGCCGGCCCCCACCACAACGCTGCCAAACATCAGCCATGGCCCCAAGTGTACCGGCTGAAGCTGTGTGCCCCAACATGTTGTAGCCTGCACGAAGACTGTTTAGGTGAATGCTCTGCATCACCAGTGCCCCTGGGTTTGTGTAGCTTCTCCCATTCCAGGCCTGCCCTCCCAAAAGCGCCCACTCTGTGTGTATCGAGGTCACCTGGGCTCTCATCACACAAATAAACTGCCGCATCGCACCTTGGGGTACAGCGCCTTGCATGCATTGCACCTGGGGCAGTGCCCGGGGGTCAGAGTGCACCAGCATGTCAGCAGCAGGGCTCAGCGGCGAGGCGCAACTATGCGACCCGCAATGTGCATACCCTTCGAGCAACAGCTTTTGCAGCGCACCCGCCTGTTGCAGCCCTTCCGCCCCAGCGTACGCCCCCCTCGAGCGGCACTTACCAAGGTGCGTAGAACTCTACAATGACCAGCTTGTCACCGACATCCGCCTGCAGGTGTGGTCAAGGCCAGCGGGCATGTCACGTCCCCGCTGATGCCAGCAGGCAGCTGAGCAGCCGCCTGCCAGACCAGCCAGCATCCAAGCTGCACACCTTGCCTGGGTGTCAGCGAGAAGGCCTGCCCTAGAAAGAGCTAGAGGCAAGTGCCCCAGCGGGCTGTTGAGCTTCTGAACTACCCACCAGCTCATCCACCAACTCCTGCACGCCCTTGACGTCCTTCATGTTGGGTGCTGAGTCCTTGTTCCACCTGTTGAGGCATGCATGGGCTGCGGTTTGTGAACGTGCTCTTCTTCATGGACTCTGAACAGCCTGCACAAGCGTTGCACCCACCATTTGACTGCGGTCTCCGCGCCTGTCTCCGCCGCTCGTACCCTGTGGCAGGCGCGATTTCCCAAGCTCGATATCATGTAACTCTCATGTCGTGCGTTTGGCGAGCAAGGCCGACTGCTGCCAGCCCTCACCGAAGGCAGCGGCGATCCCCTGGCTGTTGTTGCTGCTGCTGTGATGAGACCAGTGGCGCCGAGTGCCTGTGGCTGCACAGCTGCATGCCCATGGGCGCACACACTGGCGTGCGACGCGCCCCAGATGCCGCGTGGCGGACAGGGTGTGTGTGGGTGCACGAACGCAGGTTCATGGCTGCTGTTGCTATTGCCCTGGAGTTGCCAAGCTTCGTGGGCAGCTGCGACGAAGATTGTGTGGAAAGTGGTTTTCAAAAAACAGCCAAAATGTTTTAATGAATGAAAAACACTGTTGTAAGTACACCCTAGTGATCTGCCGTCAGGAAAATAATTCAGCATAGACAAAAACATGCTTTCTACTCGTCCTCCTTGTAGGGGAATTTCTCGTCTCTGTGCTCTTTGAGCTTCATACGCAGCTCATGGCAGTCGTCGCCCTTGAGGATATCCTGCACTATGCGGCACTCCACAAAGATGTTGACCTGCAGCAGCAGGCAGCCAGGGCGGGTAAGCTGCAACACGGCGTGTGGGTGCGATCCGGCCACACCGTCATCACCCCAGATCGACAGGGCGTGACTGGCTTTGTGGGACAAAGCAGCTAGCCTGGTTCCTTGAACAAGGAAGTGTGTGAAACTGAGTACTAGCTTATGAAAACAGACAGCCACACCCACCATTTCTAAGCTGCCCCTGATGACGCCGCACAGCAAGTTGCAGTACCTCAGCTCCCGGTACTCTTCAGGCAGCTCAACAAACTCAGTCAGCGGGTTGTCCGTGAACACCTGCAGGCAAGAGCAGGCAGCCAGCAGGCATGTCTGCACCAGAGCCACAGGCGTGTGGGTGCAGTGATGCACTCTTGGGATGCAGAAGAGCCGTTGTACACCCTGCATCACAGTCTTCAAGTTGCTTCCAAATCGCACTGCAAAAACCCTGTTCCAGAACCTGTCCCTGGGCTAGCCAACACGGCCGCAGCGGTGAAGCTGCGAGTCACACTTCCGCTGTCTGCACATGGCGCAGACACCCAACCCATGGTCATGCGGGCGCTGCAAACGCTCCAGATGCACAGCCACAGCATCCACTTGGAAGGCCCCTGGAAGGAACCCTACAGCGACAGCGTAGCCCATTAAATCAGCTAGCTCGTCATTACCTGCCGGGCGCTGGCCACCCTTACTGACATGCCATGCTGGCAGCCTGCCCTCCTTTCATTCCCCTTCCTCCCACAGCAACAAACCCCATACCAGGCTGCACTCCTTGCCGTCAGCGCTCTGGTTTGTCACGCTCGCTTGCACGTTGAGGAACATGTAGAACGCCTGCTTCGCGATCACCTCTGCTGTCTCCTTGAAGCTGGAGCAGCGTGGCATGCGGGTCTTTGCAAGGAACTCGTCCACCAGCCGGATCCCTATGTTGTATCCCATGGTCTCCAGCTGCCTGTTGACCTCGTCTAGGTCCTCAAAGTCGGATATGAGCTGCCGCACCAGCGCGCCGTACGTGAGCGTGAATATCTCGGCGTTCTGCACGCGGGCGCGTTCAGTGGGCTTGGTGAAAGCGAGGGCAGGGACTTGCATGGGGCATTGCCCAGCACACATGCGCATATCTGACACCCAGCACTGCCTCGAAGCCTGCCACTGCTCTGCGCACCATCTGCTCTAGCACTGGCACCGTCTTGGGCGCGGGAGGAGGGGTTGTTGTCTGGGCTGGCACGCCAATGATCAATCGCCGCGTCGTCGTTGCATCGCCTGCTGGCATCATCCTGACCAATGGCTGCACCACGCACGGCAATGCCTGCTTCACGCACCCACGTTCGTTGCAACATCTGGTATGGACATGCAACCAATTTTGTAAGCTTGATTGCAGAGCCAAGCCTATTACAAGCTCAAGTTTTGCCTTGAGATGCTCTGACAACCACTAGTTTGCGTGGGATAACCAAGGTGGCACTTCATAAATCAGGGCCATTTAGTACCCAGCCGGAATCTGGGCTCTGGCTGTCGCCCTGTTCTCCTCGCCCTTGGCCTTGCTAGGCAGCTTGGGTACCAGTGGCTTGGCTGTGGCGGAGAACAGCGGGGCAAATGGCGAGCCACGCTCCAAAACCGCACCCTGCTTGCTGAAGTGCTGGCTCAGGTCGACCAGGCGCTGCGGCAGCAACAACATGCAGCAGAGGGGGCACCAAGCACTTTCAGCAGGTCCATCAAGGTTGCAACGCAGCTGGACCAGCACAATCCCTCGCAGCCAAGTAACATGGTAAGTGCGGCAATGTCACATTGCCTGCGCCAAGTAGATTGGTAAAGTGCGGCAATGTCGCTGCTGGCGGGCGTGAGCCCGGTCCATGGAGCGACCGATCCCCCGTGGTATACAACGTGCATCATCCGTCCATTCAAGCACGCACCTGCACCACCTGCTTCTTCTGAGCAAACGTCCAGCTTGAGTTGGTCTCAAGCACGGTGAGGTAGCGGTGCGCCTGCTCACGGATGGGGCTGCTCGCGCTCACACCGGCCTCCAGCATAGCTCTCAGGTAATCCGCCTCAGCCTGCAGGCAACCAGCCGGGAACGGGCAGTGGCGCACATGTCAGTGGAGATAGAAAGCGCTGCACAGCCCGGTGCACCATGTCTTTCTACTTGACACCACATGACTTGGATCACACCTGCTTTATGCTCACTATGTCACTATGTCACTCACAGGAGCATCGCTGCAGGTGAGGGAGTGATGCAGCACAGCAGCCCAAGCACGCTCCCCGCATGCTGATCAGAAGCCCTGCTGCAGTACTGACCAGCAGCTAGCTGCCTTCAATAAGGTGCGACTGATGCTTCAAGGCGGCCGCCGCACCCTGCTTTGCCCTTCCCCTCCTCCCTGCTGTGCACCTTTGAGTTGAAGAAGGTGGAGTGGCCCGCCTCCCGCAGCTCCTCCTCGTTCGCCTCTCGCATGACGCTGAACTCCGCCAGCGCATGCTGCTTGTACACCTCCCACTCCACGCTGCTCAGCGGCTCCAGGCCCCGCGCAGACACATAGCTGCAGGGAGGACACCAACGGGAAGCAGGGCAGCCACACATCTGAGCAGCCTTTGCAAACACCCTTTGGAATCCGGCACATTATCAGCAAAGCACATGCAACCTGTGTTGGGTCGAGCAGCGCTGTGACAGCTGCACTCAGACAGAGACGTTGCATCATGTCGCCTGTCTGTGACTGCTTAGTTGACCGTGTTGCACACCACAGCGCAGTGGTGCCACACTCGCCTGTTCAAGCCGGATCTCATCGCCTCTAGGAACTCATCCTCACTGCCAATGCCCCTGGGCCCTGCCTCCTTCCAGGGCAGCGGCGCCGACTCAAAGCTGGGCCCCAGGTCAGGGTGGTGGCGCAGCTGCAGGGAAGCAGGCGTTATGGATGCCGTGAGCTCACGCATGTTGGACAGCTGAAAGCACATACTCCCTCGCATTCGCTCGCATTCCCTTGCGAGGACCAGCACTTGCAGGCTGTCGGGTCCTTGCTGCAAGACAGCATGCCTTAAGACACTACCCCCCTCCCTGTACCTTAGGGCCCTGCCCTCTGGCCCTGTGCGCCGGGCCTTGCTCACCAGCAGATAGCGCTCCATGTCCATGCGGCTGTGCTCCTGCGCCAGCATGTCGTACGGCCCCGTTGCCACCTGCAGCGCCACGCTGCGCAGCCACTGCGAAAACTCAGCAGCCTCGCCCTCCTTCAGCAGTGCCTTCACAATGCCAGGATCCACCTCACTGCAGGGCCGGGAGGGAGCAGGGGCCAGAGGGCAAGGGGACAAGCAACAAAACCTTTCACCAGTCAAACCTGGCTTTCCCGCTGACAAGCATGCAGTTTGATGCACTCCACTTCAGTCCAACGCAGCTCAATGCCTGCTGACACACATGCAGCAGATGCAGCCAATGTCCGAGAACTTACCTGATGGTGCCATAGGCTGTTGGTAGCGCTGGCACTGGGGGCGCCTCTTGCTGCCTCCCACCATCCACTGAGGACCAGTAGGGTGAGGCTGCGACACCCCTGCCTGAGCTGCTGGCGGTGCCTGCACCAAGTCAGGAGAGGGCGCGTGCAGCAGCACAAGAGCATGAGCAACAGGTGACAGCATATTACAACAACGTGATGCAAGCAGCAGGAAACACCGCAGGTGAAGTGAGAGCAGCAGACACCGCACTGTGCTGCACCCAGACCCCGGTCAGCATCTTAAGGGCCTGCACTGGTAGCTCCATCCCTGACTTCTGCCTTCAACATAGCGGGACAGGACTGCTTGAGTAGCAACACAGACTGTTCGCTAAGCAGGACAGGCTGCCCAGACTGGGCTGCTCCCTCAGCATATCAGGCTGCTCACCTGAGGAGCTGTCTGCACGTCTCAGCTCCGCCTGGACTGCCTGCAGCAGTAGCCGCGTGCGCTGCTGTGCCTCCTCAGCGTCCGCCTTGGTCACGCGGATCTGCAGCAGGCAACAGCAAAGGCAGAAACAGCCCCACAGTAACTTTCATTCAGCGTAGCACATCCTTCCAAACTCCCTCTTGTCATCACTGCCTGACTGGTTGTTGTGCAGTAACAAGACCCTCCCCTTGGCAGTCGCTCATCACAATGTGCAGCTGCTCAGCAAAGTGTGGCTCCGAAACCAGTCGAACTGCAAGAGGCTCGTCAACAGCTACAATGGAGGCGGGTGGCCGGGAAGGGGCGCACGATGGAGGCTGGCAACGCTGACAGATATTGAAGCCAGCAACGAAGGCAAGCACAGCTTGTCTTGTGTGATGCCAGGTCACAGCAGGAGCGCACCTTGAGGGTCAGGAAGCGTCTCAGCAGCGCCAGCATGGCGGGGCTCAGCTTGTTGACTGCGAGCTTGGCATTGTAAAACCACTCCTTGTAGGTGTCAGGAACCTTTGCATGACGGGAGGCAGGGGCACAGCACGCGTAAGCTTGGCTGCCCAATAACGGCTGTGAGCGATCACGCTGCCATTGCGTATTCTCCTGCACAAGGGCCAGCAGCTGTGCCTGCTGATACGTGGCAGACCGTGCCCGCCAGTACGTGGCTTGTCAGCAGCAACGTTTGGACAGAGCTGCATGCTTCATGCCGTACACGCAGGTTGTAGACAGAGGCCCCTGGCAGGAAACATTGCCTGCTTGCACATGATCTGTCGTGCACCTGAGCTGAGCGCACTCACCACTTGCTCTTTTGGCAGGTCCTCCTGGCCTTCAATGCCCTGGATCAGTACCTCAAAAGCAGACAGTACCTGAAGCGGGGATGAGGTGTTGATCGTGCTTAGCACAAGACACGTTTGCAGTTCCCAGAGTTCAAGTGTTGAGAATGAAGAAAGGATCATGAGAACGCTCCAGCACAGGGGCTTCAAACGCCCCCCTGACCTGCCTTCTCCCAGACACTTCCACACCTGTGCTTCGCTTGCGGCGTCCCCTTCAAGCAGGGCGTCAAAAAGCCCAAGGTCACCATCAGGTGCCTTGCTGTCGTTGCCGCCCTTGCTTTTCGCCGCCTGCAGCTGCCCCTCTGTTGGCAGCCGCTGCTGGCCCTGTTGCGCATCGTACTGTTCAGCCAGCAGGGCCTCGGCGCCTGCTCCCTCAGGCAGCAACAGCCTGCACGAAACCATGATGAGAACTTAGGAGGAGATTGGTTGATGTTCCACTGCAACAGAGGCGCGCACCTGTCTGCGCAACTCCTGGCTTTGCTCGCGTGAACTGCAGGAGCAACTGCCCTCACCTGTCTGACACAATGTCCAGCTCAGCGACTTGCCGCTCAAGGGCAAAGGCGGTGACCAGGGCGTCAAATGCATCGCTCTCCCTGCTGTGCGCTCTGTGCCGCCTGACCGCGCTGCTGTGCAGCGCCTGCACCAGCCGCTGTGCAGCCCGTTGTGAGGCAGTCGGGGTGCGGAGCCGCCACGCCAACGCCAGCCGCATGTCCAAAGACAGGGACTGGAGCTGTGACGGAGCACAGGGAAGCACGGGGCAAGTGGTGTCAGAAGTCAGGCAACCATGGGAAGATCAGGCCAGCAGCGTGGGTGTACACTGCAAGGTGGCAACCGGGTGGCGGTGGTGTTGCAGCAGTAGAGTGCAAGGAGGCCCAGATTGCCTGGGAATGATCCCGGGCCAGCAATTGTTGAGCAGCGGTACCCTGTGTCATCCACCCAGACACCGCCCCCTGAACTTGCAAGCCACTTGCTTCCAGTCCTCCGCTCTTTTTAGTCAAAGGCAACCACTGCCAAGGCACCTTTCCAACTGCGCACCTTGTCGAGGTCCACCACTTGTGCTGCACCTGCACTGCTGCTGCTGCCATCGGTTGCGGGCAGCACGAGCGGCTCCAGCGCGCTGCCTGCAGCGTCCAGCCTGGCCACATCCGCCCGCAGCGCCTGCGCCTCACTGCCGCTCAGCAGCGCCAGGTCGTGGGCGGTAGCGGACGCCATGATGCAGGGCACGCCGGCGACAAGCATCGCCTTGCGCCACGCCTGCGTGGCGGACAACAGCGCAGCCGCTGGGCTGCCCGGCTGCGCTGCGGCGGCGGCTGTGAGGGCGGCGGCGAGCGACGTGTCGTAGGCACCCTGGTGCTGCCAGGGCGCTGCGGTGGCGACGGCGGCGCTGGACAGCAGCGACGCGGCGCCAAGCGACGGCTGCTGCGCCAGCTGTTGCGTCACGCCCTGCAGTAGATCCGGCGTGATGCCTGCGACAGCCTTGGCTGCGTCCGCCAGCCCACCAGTGCCTTCGCCCTCCCCCTTCCCGCCGGTACCTTTGCCCAACGCCATGCCTGTATCTGTCCCCGCGCCCGACGCGCCTGAAGCCAAGTGGAACGGCGATGTGCGCAGCAGGCGCGTAACCACCTGCAGATCTGGGGCCAGAGACGCCCCCAGCTGGGCTGACGCCCAGCGTGCGAGCGCAACGCCGGCGGCCGCCTGTGCCAGGTCCGAACTTGCCGCTGTAACCTTTCCTGCCGCCGCTGCCGCCGCCTTGCTCAGCAGAGCATGTTGACTGCCAATGTCTGACTCAGGCTTGAGGCCCAGTGCCTGTGCTGCCAGCTGGCAGCCGCTGGCGTGTAGCCCTGCAAGCGCTTGGGACACCTGGGCGTGCAGAGGGCCCTGGTGCAGGCCCTCGATGCCCAGCACGGTGCAAGCCAGCTGCAGCTGCGGGTCTGTTACTGCGGCGGCGTGCAATACCTGCTCCATGCCCGGCAATGCCAGCAAGTGCTGCCACGATAGCGGTGTCTGAGCATCAAGCAGCCACTGCAATGCTGCTGCGTCGCTAGGGAACGCCTGGTCTGCCTTGCCTGCTGCATGTGCTGAGCTTTGCGCGAGCGACAGCAGCTCCAGCCTGACCGCCTGCAGGGCTGCATCGCCACTGCTGCCGCTGGCCTGCAGCAGCTCAGCCAGGCAGCGCTTGGCACATGAGGCTGCCCAGGCCAGGATGACGGGCGTGGCCCGTCGCTCTGACACTGCTGCAAGCTTCTGCATTAGCATGGCGCGCCGCGGCCGATCCAGCTTGTCAATCAGCAACTGCAGCTGCTGCGCCACATCCGCCTCGCTGCGCGACAGGTAGGACTCAAACGTCTCCGCACGCAGGTACATCAGCCCCGCCAAGCTCTGCAAGCGCATGGCCACGGCACAGCTCAGGTGGGGCACATTGGTGTTGCGCGACCGCACTTGCCCAGCACTGTCGCACCTGCAGCGTGCCCGAGTCCATCTGCGTCACATCCATGCCGTCGGCTTCAGCTGCCTGCTCCGCGTTGCGCTGATGGCTGCTCATATGCACCAGGCGAGCGCCGATCGCGGCCCCAGGTGCATGAAGCAACCTTTCCAGCACTGCTGGCCCTGAGCCTCGACACCCAAGGGCCCCCAGCAGTGCTGCCATCGCTGCGTTCACTGCTGCACTTGCAAGCACCGGCACAGGAAACAGAACAGTTCGCACAGTGTGGAAATCCTTTCTGCTGTGCACAGTTTCGGCAGTGACGTCCAACAGCTGCAGATGAACACTGTAAGTAATTCAGGCTGACCCTCTTCTCGTCTCAACTCGTTTACAACCTTGCGTCAGACCGCCAAGTGCCATGGAAATTCCTGGCGGTTGGACCTCCTGCCGTGAGCACTGCAACGCTGCTTGCGAAGGCGCAGGCGTGCATACTTGAGCAGCTGCGGCAGCGGGTAGCCCGCCCACCGCCATCCTCACTCGGCAGGCAGGCATCCACACTGTGCAGTGCCCCCATAAGGCCCCACCGCGCACGGCTTCGCTGAGCAAGCATCACAGGGTGATTCTGTGCGTCCCTGTCCCCTCATCTACAGGCGGAACCGCGATGGCTCACGTGCGCCCTCTCCTGCTTTTGGTGTTGGCCTTTGCCGCTGCCTTTGTCACCGGTGCGAGCTGCCAGCAGTGCTCAAGCGCTACGCACACAGGGATCTTCGCTCTGCGTGACCACATAGCACAAGCACAGGTGGATCCTGCCTGTTGCACTGTGCAGCTGACGCGGCGAGGGCGCTAAAGCAGAGTGTGCCGGAGCCTCTGCAGCCCAGTGAGTGCTAATGGCGAGCGAGGGATTGGTGGGCACCCGAGTAACTTCGGCGCAGCACCGCACGCAGAACTGCTTCAGACGCTGCGTCGTAATGTGTCGGGGCAGGGCTAGCAGCGCAGTGGGGCGACTCGCGGTTGTGGGCGCAAGGGGCGACCAGACCAGGCGCTGGGTGGAAGAGAATCTGACGTGTGGTGCGTGCGCACCAGTGATGCCCCAGCACCGGTGCCTCACCCCTGCTCTGCTCTCCTGATGTGCAGTTGGCGTCTGGCAGGCTGCCCGCACTGTGACCGTCACTGGCGATTCCACCATCTGTGGCCTGCGTGATTTCCCTCCCATTGGCGGGGAGGGTGAGTCCAGGATGTTGTGCGGCGGGTCTGTCGGCGCTGTCAGCCCCTACTGGGTGTGGAAGGCCACCAAGGTGACTGCTGCAAGGGGGACAGGGAAATTAAGGGCAGGCATGGGTGCACCATCCTGGTTTCGGTGGCACAGCGGGCTGAACCTGCTTGCCTGCCCGAGTGAGCCTGACTATGCTGCGATGTGCTTCTCATTCCATGCCTCAGGGCGCACGTATTTCGTTTTTACCTGCTGTGCTGATTCGCGCTGACTCGTTTGCCAATGCCCTCCCCTGCGTGTAGCCGGGCGCTCTGCCCAACGGTACCGATGAGGTTGTGGTGACTGGCGAGCCCGTCAACCTGCGCATCTTCACATCAATGCTCACATACTGCCGCATCCGCTCCAACGGCCAGCTCTGGTGTGGTGCGTACTTGAATCGACTTGTGGCGCATTGCTGGTTGTGAAATCAACACATTCATAGGCAGTTTGTGACATGAGGATTGTGTTGTGCCGCACTTGGCAGGTGTCGGATCGGACCTTGCGAGCAACTTCACCTTCGAGAAGGTCGGCGACCCCACTCACGGCATCTCCATTGACTGGGACAGCGAGTCTGTGTACCTGAAGCAGGGTAACCGCTACTGCAGGTGAGGAAGTGGGGGAGGGAAGAGCGCTGTGGCTTAGGGACAAGCAAGCCAGACCTGTCCCTCAAAAGGCTTCAAGCGCGTTCCGCCACCCTTGCTCCTCCTGCCGACATTGCCCCATCAAACGCCTCCTACCTACGTTGCCTCCCCCAGGGTGCAGGGCCGCGGCAACTCGGCCTACGTTTTCTGCAACGCCGCCACCAAGGCCCAGGCCTCGCTGTTCCAGTTCCCCACGCGCAGCTTCTACAGCGTGCGCCTGGTCTCCGTGCTCAGCCAGCAGTACTGTGGCGCTACCTTCATCGTCATGGACCCCTTTGCCCCGTAAGTTTGGAGTATGAGCTGGTCGGTTGTCTGACTCATCAACTTACATCAGCACCGGATCAATTTGTACAGCGGCTTTCACCCATGGAGTTAGGGACGGGGACTGCTCACTACTGACCTGCTGCTTTTAAGCACTGCAGGTGGACTTTCCCAACACAGCTGTGTTGGGCAGCAGCCCGAATCTCCGCAAGTCGGACTTGAGGTGAAGCACGACTTGATTCCCGGCAGAAGCTTGTCATAACTATGCTTGACCTGCAATTGCTGGGCTGCACCTGCGACAGGGCATACGTCAATTGCACCACGGGTACCGCCATCCCCAGCAACTTCTACACCAGGTGCACGATGCACTGCCTACTTCTTGATTGGAAGCGACTGCAGTGAAGCGCTAAATTCCCTTGAACCAGCACTGCAGCCATTTGGCATGTGGAGGAACCCCGGACGGAAAGGCATATATCCTGGACGATATCCCAGGCAGATATACACAGGGACAAAGGAACAGGGCATGCAATGCCTGCGGGGGGCACTGCCTGAATGCTGCAAACACTCAGGTGTTTGACCTGCATTGTCGGGGGCACTGCCTGAATGCTGCAAACACTCAGGTGTTTGACCTGCATTGTCGGGGGCACTGCCTGAATGCTGCAAACACTCAGGTGTTTGACCTGCATTGTCAGACTGCAGTCTGCTTCATGCCTTGAAGCGTTGCATCTGACGGCCTGAGCATGGCGTGCTGCAGGTTCGTGGCCAGCCTGCGCGAGCCCGGCGCTGGCTTTGCGTCTGGCAACGACTTCACCTTCATGACCTTTGACAGCCTGTGGCACTACCAGGTGCAGACAATGTGGGGGCAGGGGTGTGTGAAACTGGGGATGATGTGCTTTGTTGGTTACTTGTGCCGACGCGCCTTGGTCAACAAGACTGCCACAGCGGGTGGAACGCTGACATGCAGCTTCGTGCTGCAGGCATTTGGGCACCCCTTGCTGCACCACCATTATCAGCCTGGGGCAGCCAGCGACAAACCCCACTGCAACGGCAATGGGGGCAGCCAAAGCAATCACACACGAAGCCTGTCAACGTTGAACGCTGTTGCCTGTACTGACCCCTGGTTTGGCGCAGGTTGCGGCCTGGAGCGCCGCCACCCCCCAGGTGGTGTCCCTGAACAACGACATGCAGGGCAACAAGTTATATTTCACGGTCGACAAGGTCAACACGACAGCTGGCAACTACCTGCAGAACGGTGACATCGTGACCCTCAAGTAAGGCCCCTCTTGACCTACCCACCCAGCAGCCAGCGCGCCGGCTCCCTTTGGTTGCCTTCGGGAAGGGGCCTTGTTGTGCCAGCAACTGCTGAGTTGAGCTCCCTGAGCACTCAGCATCAGCTTTTGTGACTCAGAAGCCGTTTTGCCCTGCACAGCCGCGCAGACACCTAGTGCTGCTTCATCCGCTGGACTGTAATGCGGTACACCTAAGGGTGGAACCTAACCAACAGTTGGTTACCAACTGCTGCTTGCTGCGCTCCTGCCTCAGGTCCATAACTCAGAACAAGTACTGCGGTATCGCCACCCCCACCTCCAACATGCTGTGCAACGCGGCCAGCGCATCCACCAACAGCTACAAGTTTGTGTGGATCATGCAGGACGCCCGCAACATCACCATGCCATAGGCAGTGTGGCACAGGTGGCGCCGCAAGTGCGCCAAGACCTTGAACACAGCTGTATGAAAGAGCATGTGCTGGTGCAAAGAATTTGCCAATAAGATGAACTCAAACCAGGATGCCTAATTGGGGTACGACCGCCTGCGTGCAAGCGATTACTCTGCGATTCTGTCTTACACCTTCTTCTGCTTTGATTAAAGCAAGACAACGTTGCTGAAACGTTCCCAGCAGTGGGGACAAGGAAAATTTGCAGTTTGCCTGGCACAATGTAACGAAACACATAAAAAACAATGAGGTGCTTGAACAAGCGCTCCTTGAGAAAGGGATTCCGGCAAGCAATGCGTACCGTGTGCGCGTAGGCGGCTCTGTGCTGGGTGCGTAGGCTGCAGGCCGCACTGCACTGAATGTGCAAGCTGCGGGACGCACTGCACCTCAACCCACGGCCCAGGACAGTAGACGGGGTGCCTCTTTGGTGTGCCAGCACATGCCAGATGCCTTGGCCTGAAAGAGTCCCACGTTGGGTGCCTCTTTGATGTGCCAGCACATGCCAGGTGCCTTGGCCTGAAAGAGTCCCACGTTGGGTGCTGCTTTGGTGTGCCAGCACATGCCAGATGCCTTGGCCTGAAAGAGTCCCACGTTGGGTGCCTCTTTGGTGTGCCAGCACATGCCAGGTGCCTTGGCCTGAAAGAGTCCCACGTTGGGTGCTTCTTTGGTGTGCCAGCACATGCCAGGTGCCTTGGCCTGAAAGAGTCCCGCGTTGGGTGCCTGCTGACTTGCAGCTGCCCCTCACACTCACCACCTCAGCCAGCTCATGCTGCACAGCCAGCGAAAAGCTCCTGCCAACTTGGAGCTGGCGATAACCGCACGTGCAGGCTCGTAAGCGTAGTCGCACCGCACTATGTCACTCATATCCTCGCCGCCAGCGACAACAGGTGGTTCTTCAGGCTTGTGAGCAAAGCTAGTTGCCACGCCTCGTTGCTTACAGCTTTGCCAGCAGTGACGCCAGCTGGTTCTTGAGGCTCGTGAGCGTTGCGGCATGGGCAGAGTTCCACTCGCTGGCCGCTGTGATCCAGTTCTGGACCTGGTCCAGGATCGCCTGGCGGCGCAGCCTGTGCAGAACAGGGCAATGGCCGGACGACAGTTTATACATTGCGATCCATGAAAATGATTCACATGGAAACAAGCTTGCCGACTGGGGATGGACTGAATCAAACTCTGGCATGTAGGTTTTAGGCTCTGCTTCCTTGCGCTGTCAGCAGCAGCTGCGCACACAGAGGTGCCTAGCCTATGCCCCTAGTGCACTCTCCACGACCCGCCCTGGCCAATGCACATAAGAGTCCCTTTCGGTGTTGGTACCGGAAGATCCTGCTCGTTTTGCGATGCGCCCTTGCAGTGCCCCCCAGGGACTGCCAAACACACCCCACCTGAAATGCGCCTTGATGGCCTTCTCCAGCTCTTTGGGAGGGTGCTGCAGGATGTCAATCATCGCGTACCGCTGCGCAGCAGGACAACAGAAGGGAAAGGTGACGTAGTGCAACAAATGTTTGGATTTGGGCAGACAAACAGATCAGCCGCTTGATGCGGGCTGATTGTCAAGGGTGATGTACAACGTACATGTACAGACAGAGTCACACACAGCAGTTTGTGTGCAGACGTTGGTTGCCCTTGCGGCTTGTAAAGCGTTCTGTGGTCAAACAGTTGGCACGCGTGCGCCAGCCGCCCCTCTGCATGCCTGGTTCCCCCAACGTACCAGCGTGCCCTCTTTGACGTCCTTGTTGTACTCGCGGCTCAGACGCTTGCCTTCCTCGCTGTTGTGCTGTCTCTCGAACCCTGCAGGTCAGGGGGTGCGGCAGAGGTGTTCATACAGGTTGGGTTTGCAGGTACAGGTACAGGTACAGGTACAGGTGAAGGTACAGGTGAAGGTGCGCCCTGAAGGAAGACCTGATGGAACCCTCCAAAAACCACTTACTCCTCTCTTCATCAGGTCAGTACAGGTGAAGATACAGATGGAGGTGATATGCCCTGCTGCACGAATTGAGCCCTGCTGCATGAATTGAGCCCTGCTGCATGGATTGAGCCCTGCTGCATGGATTGAGCCCTGCTGCATGGATTGAGCCCTGCTGCATGGATTGAGAACACGCCCACCTGGCTCGTTGAAGTATGGCTGGGGTACGAGGATGAGGGACTGAATGGACAGCAGCACCTGCAGGGCTGTGGAGGCGTTGGCGTTCCAGCCCTCGCCCTTGGCGCCCTCCCACGTGCCTAGGAGCGACAGGCACACCTTGCCTGGGGGCAAATAGGCAAGAGTAGGGGCCAGAAGATGGTTGTGATGGGGCCAAAGCACACGATTGAGGGGGCCTCAGCGGTGCCCTGCCACGTGCTCAAGACCGACAGGCACACCTTGCCTATGGGCACGATGCAGGAAGCAGGGGCGAGGGAAGCGGGGCGTGGGGATGGTTGCGATGGGGCCAGGACAAGTGCTTGAGAGTG
>JAWZTI010000320.1:19298-34736 GCA_039880955.1 Chlamydomonas urium | reverse complement strand
GAAGAGCGGTAGGGACCAGTCTGGGTGATCAGGAGTAGGGGACAGGGCCAGTGTGCAGGGATACGCGCTGGAGATGGGGCCGACAGGGCCAGGGTAGGGCCAGGCGCACCGCTAAAGGCAGCGGCAGTCCCAGGGGCAGGGGCCGGCGTAGGGTTAGAGTGCAGGGACCAGGCTGGCAGCTAGGGTACGGGCAGGCCCTGGGATGTGGCTAGGGACAGGGCAGGGGCAGGGCCAGTGTGCAGGAGAAGGGCTCGGGACAGGGCTGATAGCGCCAGGGACATCGCCAGGTTGACGGGTGTGTCAGGTATTCCACCACCGTGCATGTTTGTGTGAAATTGGTCACGTTGAGCTGCGGGATCTGCTTGCTGTCAACACGGGCAACTCATCATCAATCCTCACAGTTCAATCATTCTCATCACCGCTCAATCTTAGCTGTGATGCCTCTGCACACAACCCCGTAGGTCGAGCTGCGGGACGGCACCAAGGTTGAGGTGTTTGAGCACGGCATGTCCCTGTCCATTGTTGCCCTTCGGGGTTCAGTGCCCACACAATGGGTCATGGACTATCGCTCCACACTTGGCAAGTACTCCGGATTCGGCCTGGGCCAGCGGCGCCAGCTTCTCGACATCTTCCAGGTGGGTTTTGGGGGGGTTTGGATGGTCGTCAGGGAGGAAGGACTGGAACAAGGGAGGGCATTATTCGCACAGCGCTTCATCAGCTGGGTGGCAGTGGTGTTTGGGATGCACGATGTCTGGATCTGGCTTGCTGTCTGGATGTTGACGTGTTTTAGAGACCTGGTCGAAGCAGCTTGAACAAAAGTGCGTGCAACATGTAGATGGATTGTTGAATCCTGCATGATGTTGGTGCTTGCTTGAAACCCGGTAACAGGAGCTTGAGCGAGACTTCTTTTGGGGGTTCAACGGAAGCTGCCTGAATGCTTTGTTTAGTCTAAATTTCCTTGCAGCTTGAATGCTTGATGATGGAAACCTGGATGCAGGAGCTAGAGCGGCCAGATGAGAAGCAGAGCGCGGGCGCAGCCGACGTTGTGACGCTGGGTGATGCGTGGCTTACGCCCGCCATTCAGAGGCGCCTGATACAGCCCATCCCAAACGCAGAGCACAGCAGGTGGGTGGTAGGGTGTGGTTTGGCGCGAGAGGGTGCTAGGGGATGGCACCATTTCTGGCTGCTTTGAAATGACTTAAGTCACTATTAAGAGTGGATTGGGAAGGGAAGGGGAGGTGGCAGGGTATTGTGCATCCATGCGGGCCCCACAAATGTGCCATGCTCATGCCCAAGCCATTCCGCATCTGCTCACATCATCACATCACCTGACCCCCTCAACTGATGGTGAACCCCTGTGGCAGTCCATAGGCCCAGGCCATCAGGATCCACAATACCCCCACATTCACACTTCCACCCCCACACTCCCCGCTACCCCCTCCTCTCGCCCCTGCCCAGGTGGTGGCGGTCCCTAGGCCCCCGCTGGCAGCAGCTGCTGCGGCGCGACGAGGCTGGCATGCCCAGCGCCAAGGGCCACATCTACGCAGCGCCCTACAGGTACGTGGGTGTGGAAGGTGTGGATGTGTGAATTTGTGTGGACCTTTGTCCAGAGCTTTGTGGATGAGTGTGTGACGTGGTGCTGGTGCATCGGACCAGTCTTGCCCGACAACTGGTGCATGGGCATGGTGTGGACGAGGCTTCGCACGTTCACCATTCTACATCTGTCAACTTCAAAATGACATGTTCGCCCCTGCTCCTGCAGGTGGGGCGGCACGCTGATCGCGTATCGCAAGGACCGCCTTGAGCGCTGGGGGGGGCGCCCTATCACTGACTGGAGCGACCTTGTACAGGTAGGGGTACATGTCCAGGGTTTTGAGCTTAGGGTTTGGTGTTTTGTTTTCAAGCGCAGGGCAGGACGCCCCATCATCAACTGGAACGACCTTGCGCAGGAAAGGGGTTGCACAGCCATCAGGTGTCATCACCTGGTGGCACCTTGATGCGCCTCTTTTCCAAGGGAAGCGTTCCCTCACCTGTTCCCTCCCCTCGCCCTGCCAACATCGGGCGTGTAGCCCCAGCTGCAGCGCCGTGCGGCCTTCCTAGAGTCAAGCCGGCAGCATGTTATACTTGAGTTTTCCTTGTTTCTTTGACCGGCACCTTCACCACTAAACCTCCCAAGCGGTGACACCTGATGCGCCATTTCAACCTGAACCCTGACCCTGACACCTGTCCCCTGCCTTCCCCTGTCCACTCCCCACGTGTAGCCCCAGCTGCAGCGTCGCGTGGCCTTCCTGGAGTCAAGCCGGCAGCAGGTAGCAATCGCACTCAAGTCCCTCGGTTTGTCTGCCAACCTCGGAGCAGATCAGCTACTGAACCCCAACCCCCAGCACGCGGATTTCAAGAGTTCAGGGTCAAATGGGGCAACTTCCGGGCAGCTGCCAGAGGGCTCGCTGGCAGAGGCGGTACAGCGGCGGCTGGCAGAGCTGCGGAGCTGCGCCCTGCTGTACAGCAACAGAGACCACATCAGGGCACTCCAGTCAGGTGGGTGCACCCTGGCCATGTGGCGCAAGGGCTGCCAGGCTGACGGAAGTGTGGGAGTGTGTGAACGGAGGGGCGCCCTCTGCAAAACAGCACACGAACGCGGCGGGAGCGGGAGGGTTGAGGGTTGAGGTTGCTTTGGTATGCACCAAGTGGGGGACAAGAGGAGCATGCTGGAGGGAGCAAGCGAGGGCAGTGATGCTCCTTGAAGTGCCGTTTACCATTGTCAGATGGGCTGCAACAAATTGGACAGTAATTGTTCCATGGTAGGCCATTTCAGGTAGGCCATTGCACAGTTTGCAAGGCATATATCACAGTTGACCTCTTTTTGTTGTTGCTTGCAGCGGTTGAATGTAGGGGCAGGTCTACCTGCGGACTGCATCTTTCCTTAGCTGCACGCCTGTGGGCGTAGTTCTTTCTTTCTTTCACTCTTTCTTTCTACGGCTGACCTGTGCATTGCAGCTTGTGACCATGCAACTGCTGACTCAGCGGATCCCCGCCTGTCCTGCAGGTGACGCATGGGTGGCGGTTGGCAGCGCACAGGACCTGCTGGGCGTGGCGGAGCGCATGTCGGCAGTACAGGTGAGCTGGCCACGCACCGCCGAACATCAACACACAATCATGGTGTCATAAACAAGTCATGCCCATGTGACTGCAATTAGAGGAGTCTCGAACCAGTGCCATCTGTGGAGGCAAGAGACAAAGTTGTTTTGGCTGCCTGGCACACCCCCTCCCACCTGTTGCTCACACCCTGCGCGTTTTAGACAATGCGTTACCTGCACCTGGCAGCCTGCTTCATGCAGACCCGTTTTTGGCGCCTGTCCCCCAAGTCACACCCCACACACAGCCTCTTTCACACCCCTTCCCACATTTTCACACTCTGCAACTTCACTTTCCCTGTATCTTTTCCACACTTTCTCTGCAGTTGGTGGTCTCTGCGTCAGGTAGCCTGCTGCGTGCTGACCTGTGGGTTGTGCCTATCCGCTCATTCCACGTCCCTTGTTCCACACTCCCTCACTTTCACCACACCTTTCCCACACTTTTCCGCAGGTGGTCGTCCCTGCGTCAGGCAGCCTGCTTCATGCAGACCTGTGGGTGGTGCCTGTCCCGCTCATCCCATATCCCTCGTTCCACACTCCCTCAGCTTCCCCACATCTTTCCCTTACTTTCTCCGCAGGTGGTCGTCCCTGCGTCAGGCAGCCTGCTGCATGCCGACCTGTGGGTAGCACCTGTCCCCTTGTCATCCCTCAATCCACGCCCTTTCCCCCACACACATTCCACACTCCACAGGTGGTGGTCCCTGCGGCAGGCAGCCTGCTACACGCCGACCTGTGGGTGGTACCTTCAGGGGCAAAGGGCGGGAACAGAGGCGTGGGGCCCTCGCCGCTGCTGCCCTCGTGGCTGGAGTTTGGCATGTCACCGGCCAGAGGGCAGCAGCACTGGAGCATGAAGACAGGTGTGTGGGTGTGACTGTGTAGATAACGATTGACGCCCTGAGCCCGCGCAAGTCGCTCGGCTGCTTGAATGCGTGGGTGTGGCTGTGCGGCCAGGGGACAGACGGGTGGCTTCAGCACTGAGGCATGAAACAGGCAAAGCAAGCCAGATGGTCGCCGACTTCCTGTGTAGTTCTCACACTCGCATGCTGTCCTTCCGCACAATTGAACCTCAGGCTTGGCGCCCCACGCCCTGCCCGAGCCAGCACTGCTCAGCCGGGGCCTGCCGCTTCAAGTGCCGCCGGGGGAGAGGCCAGGCGAGGGCCAGCTGGAGCTGCTGTACGAGCACAACTATCTGCCAGGTCAGCACCTAGGGTTCGGGGCTGCTGTACAAGCACAACTACCTGCCAGGTCAGCACCTGGGGTTTGGGGCTGCTGTACGAGCACAACTACCTGCCAGGCCAGCACCTAGGGTTTGAGGCTGCTGTACCCGCATGCCACAGAGGGACACAGACTGTCAAGGAATGTACAGGGCCTGTGTATCTGATGATTATAGCAGTTACATCTGATGCAACCCGCGTCAAACCCCCACACTTTGCACGCCAATGAGCGACACAAATTCTCACTTTTCTTCTTCTCAACCCTGGTGCTGCTGTTGCCGACAAACACAGTGCTGTATGCTGTCTCAGTTGTATGATTACACTTAAGCACCCCGCGCCACCTCCCGCAGGCCGCACGCCGCTGAGACGCTCCGAGTTCCTGCTGCCGCTCGACGCGGCCACCATCAACCTGTACCACACGCTGCTGCGGGGGGCGCAGTGAGGGTGGTTTGAAACAGGTGCCCTTGTGGTGCTCTCTCCCAGGTTTATGATGGCTCACCTATTTACAAGGCAGGACCGTTGCTTCCTGGCTTGATGCTAGCGGGTGGTGGAAGGAAGAAAGAAAGAAAGAATTACGCCCTTGGGCGTGAGTCGAGGAAAGGTGTAGTAGGCAGCTGCTGTTGACAGCTTGCTAACGAGGGCACCCCCACGGCTGACAGCAGACTTTTGCCCTTTGTGTGTAAGGGGCGTCGTTATGTTGAGCTGAGGGTTTTGCGCCCTTGTCGAGTTGGGGCGTCAATGGAACAGCTTTGTGGGCGTTGCCGGACAGCCGCTGCATGCATTGCCATGAGCCTGGAATAAGGTGGCCACTCCGGGAAATGGCGCCTTTTTTGGATACGTCTCCGGCCAATCGTGTGCGTCTCTGTCAGTACCCGCTGCTATCCAGTCTCTGGGGTTATGGACACGTATCTGTGGATGGGCTGATGTATCTGGGTGCCTGGAAAGTCTCCCATTCCCACAGCCTATCCGGCAGTATCCATGACATGTATCCAAGAGCGGCATGCAACATCTGGCTGTTTCCATTTATGCCCGTGAGCATGTGTCCAGGGCGTATCTGGCTGCCTGGGAGACGTTTCCGGAGTGTGCTATACCGCCTATCTGCACTGTGTCCAGCGTTGGACTCTGGCGATGCCGCACCGACAGCAGTGCATGTAAGCAACATGAAAGCGCAGCGCCCCATGGCGCGTCCAGCGGCAGGCTCCGGTTCGAGCGAAGGCCTGGTGCCCCGAGTGCATCGCGCGTGCAAAGTACAACATGCATGCAGCGTGCGGCGCCATGCTCGAGGCGCGGGCTAGTGTCGCATAAATATACACCACGAACATTCGCAGTGATAGTGTCAAAACCGGTGGCGCGACAGTGTCAAGTGACCTGTGCACTGAGCGGCGCCAAGTGGGAAAGCCAGCTCAGCCCAGCCTTTCCTGCCTACACCCTCCTGATGATGTGTGCTGTGCTGTGCATGCAGGTGATGGATCCTGAGCCCTGCCTGGAACGCCGCGGGCCTGTGGGCTCGGAGTGGGTCGACGTTGGCAGGTGACCTGTGCACTGTGGCGGTAAGTGGGAAGGCAAGCTCAGCACAGCACTTTCTGCCTACCCCTCCCTGATGAAATATGCTGTTCTGTGCATGCAGGTGATACATCCTGAGCCCTGCCTGGAACGCCGCGGGCCTGTGGGCTGGGAGTGGGTCGACGTTGGCAGGTGACCTGTGCACTGTGGCGGTAAGTGGGAAAGCAAGCTCAGCCCAGCCCTTCCTGCCTACATCCTCCTGATGACACGTGCTGTGCTGTGCATGCAGGTGATGTAACCTGAGCTTTTTGAGGTGCCTCTTATCCGTCGTGTGTAGGCTGTCCGTGTAGCAGGGCATTCTGCTGCTTGAGTTGTTTCTTGTATTACAGGGCCTAGTCATCATGTAAGAGTAGTAACAGTGTGCTGCATGGTCCTATCATCACATCTCTGGAAGGCCATATATGCCATCTTGCTCAGCTCAGCTGGTTTACACAATCAGTCGACCTTGGAGGCCCCACCTCCTTGCAACCTGCCACTCTAACCTTTTACTTGTGCCCACAGCTCATCAGGGCTCTTGCAACAGCCTTCCCTACAGGCCTGAGTGCCCCTCTATCCCCTTCCAGCACATCGGCAAGTAAAAGCGCAGCGTTGGTGGCTGTCCATGGCACTGCTGGCAGGCTGAGTTAGCTTTTACTTGTGCCCACAGCTTATCAGGGCTCTTGCAAGAGCCTTCCCTACAGGCCTGAGTGCCCCTCCAGGAGCTCCTTTCCCAATCAATATCAGCACATTGGCAACTTGCCACTTGAACTGGAAGCTCCAACCCTGATGCTGTTGTCCTTGCAAGCGTTCTAGAGCATTTCTGTTTTAATTCGAACAAAAAAACTGCAAGCAAGAGAAAAAGCCCGCTTGAAAGCCGTCCGCTAGGCACTGGCCATGGTGCCACGTACAGCATCGCCTTGAACGCGCTCACTAATGCGGCAACCTTGCCTCGCGGGCCATCGTTGATTGTGAGCGCCTGGCGCCACCAGGCGCCACCCCCTTCTACAAATCGCGCGCGGGCAGCAGCAGCTGGCGGGTGGTGCGCGGCGCCTGACGTATGGCCAAGCAGGTGCGGAACACGGCGGGGTGGTTTCGGGCCCATCCCAGTGTTGCATGCATGGGAACTGGCTGGCCCAGTGCACGGCGCTGCCTCTGGCGTCCATGTGGCCATGCAGTCCCAGTGGGTCCCACCCGACCGGTCTTGCCATTCATGGACGTGCAGCTTCACTGCCGTGCACCAATGGGTGTAGTAGGTAGGCCAGATAGAGGTCGTGGGTAGGGCAGGTCACCGGGGCCAGGCACAGCCTGCAGCTGGGTCACCACCTCTTGGTAAGCTTGCAAGCCCCGCACGATGCACAGCTGAAAAGGAATACAGAGGAATCGTCTGGGTGCGAGTCAGGGACAGGACAGGATTCTTTTGCAAGCAAGCCTGCGCCCAGTGGATGGGTGTAGGGCACAGCTGCATACAGCGCACCAGCAACACTGTTTCGGGTGGCAGCATAAGTCATGAAGGGGAGTCTTTGTGATCAGGGCCTCCTATCCTATCATGACAGTCCCGCACCATACGCGCACGCTCGAGTCTCACCTCTCGTCCCGTTGCTTGTACCTCCCTCCACATAACATAGAGCACTGTGTTCTGCTGACCATCCCGCGCCCAACACACACATTTCAAAAATGTGACGGTTGGGTCTCAATTCTCCTCCCATTGCTTCTGCCTCCCTCCACATAACATAGAGCACTTTGTCCCGCGGACCGTCTCGCCCCCCCCCCACACACACTTGGGTCTCAAATCTCCTCCCGTTGCCTCTGCCTCCCTCCAAACATCACAGGGGCACCCTCTTCTGGAGGCCTCGCACCTGCTGCCCTGGACTGTGCTTGCGTGCGGGGGCAAGCAGGCGCTATTGCTGGGAGGTGCGCTTTGCGGGTTATTTGATTGAGCGGGGAGTGATAGCAGATTGGGATATGTGCAGCAGCTTCTGCCCTGGACTGTGCCTGCATGCAGGGGGGCAAGCAGGCGCTATTGCTGGTAGGTACCTTTGGGGAGGGGGCTTTAGGTGTAGGATGCTTTACATGAAGAGAGAGCGCCTTGCATGCGAAAGGGGAGTGAGCGCTGTTTGAATCAGGCGCAGACCTACTGCCCTGGGCCGTATTTGTTTGTAGGGGCAGGTTTGAAGTTTAAACGAGCAGCGCTCACCCCTACTCCTCACACCTTCACCTCTGGTGCCACATCTTCACCCTTGGCCCCACACCTTTCCACAACCCCACACTTCAGCGCTCCCCCCCTGACGCAGGCGAGTCCTTCGACCACCTGTATGTGCGCTGCCTGTGCCCCAATGTCGAGGAGCATGGGCGCGCTCCGGGGCGAGGGGACGGGCCGTCGGCAATTGCTGACCTGGCGGACAGCTACAACTTCCTCGACTGGGTAAGGTTTGGGCGGCAGGGGCGCGAGGTGGGGGCGCAGCGGAGGCGGAAGCAGAAGGGGGTTCCCAGCGCGGCTGTCGGCCTGCTGCTTTTGATGACCTTTTTGGATTTCATCCGCAACATCTTGCTCTGTATTCCCTAACTCCTGCTGTGCTGCCAGGTCACCCCTCAGATTGTGCATAATACTACTCTACAAGACAAATATCAAGCCTGCTCTCCTGCTTTGGTGCAAGGGCAACCGTTGTGTATTGAATCCCAATATAACATCTGGGATATGATTTATTCAATCATTTACACCTGGGCCCCGTTTCCGCAGGTCTTTCACTGAAAGGGAGATCCCGATCTTGCGCATAGCTCTATCCTATGAATCAGCCCCACGCTCCTGCTGTCCTGCCAGGTAGTCTTGGAATAAACCCTAATATCCCCCTGCTCCGCAGGTGTGTCACTGCCAGGAGACCCTGATCACGACGATCATAGCTCTGTCCTATAAATCAGCCCCACCCTCCTGCAGTCCTGCCAGGCAATCTTGGTGTAAACCCAAGTATGATATCCGTAATGTCCCTGTTCCGCAGGTGTGTCACTGCCAGGGAGACCCCGAGTACGTGGTCAGGGCCAGGCAGCAAATCCAATCCAATCAACCCAAGGCTGACGAGGACAGGCTGGCAGAGCTGCTGCTGATCAGCTTCATGAAGAAGGTTGAAGTGAAGGAGTGCCGATTGGACTGCGTGCAGCCAGGCAGCAAGGTGGGTGGGCGCGGATGGTATGCGTGGGAATTCACACCTTGCCACTGAGGTTGCAAATAGTTCGCGGGGCGGACGGAAGTGTGGATGGGCCAGGGAAAAATTGTGTGTGTTCTGGAAACAACAACAAAACATAAAACCCTTTCACCCCCACCCCTGCAAACCCTAAACCCTACCCATGTAGCTTCTGGAGGCATGCGTAACGCTGCTGCGTCAGTCTGGGAGGCCAAGGCAGTTACTCAGGCGCGCCCTGTACGTGTACCGCCCCCACCTACGGTACAGTGACCTGGACCCCACGGCACAGGGCAACAGCTGGTGGAAGGGGCCTGGACAGGACAGGGGGGCATGGTGAGTAATGGCCGGGGTGTAATGGCTGGGGGAGTTGAGTGTCCACCCTGCTGCCTGCACCACTTTGTCCCCTACCTGCTCACACTCATCCCAACACTTGTGTGGCACAGGCTCAAGGCAAAGATGTTGGGCTGTGAATAGGACACAGGCCGCTCCATCACTTCCTCTGTAAATCTCCCCTCCCACTTTAAACCTCCCCTCGCACTCATCCCAACACTTGTTTGGAGCAGGCTCAAGGCGAGCGTGGTGGGCTGTGACGACGACACGGGTCAACTCCACGTTGTGCTGTCCCGCGACCGGACCGCCGTGACGGTGCAGCTTCTGACCAGCTACCTGCACTGGGGCGAAGGTGAGATAGCGACGCGTATTTGGGACTTGGGTTAAAAGGTTGGTCGTTGGAGCTTCAAGCCAGCTTCCAATCAGCTTCAAAGCGCCAGCAGTATGGCAAGTGGGCGCTGGGTTTTCACGCACCCCAAAGTCCGGGGCTTTACGACTGGCATGTGTTCAGGGTATAGGGTTTGGCTTTGACCTGCCAGTATGATCACACTGTGCCGCCTTGAAATGTCACACCATGTCGTTCTGGCTGACCCGATGCTCAGCGCTGCCTCAGCGTTCATCTTCGGCGCTCTGTTGCGGTGCAGACGCCCCCGCAGGGCCCAGGGACGTGCAGCACCTTCCCCCTAGCTTCACCCCCCCCCGCCAGCCCCCGCAGCGGCCGCCCCCAGTGCCGACCAAGCGGGGCGCGACAGAGGGGCAGCAAGGCGCTGGCGAGGGTGCAATTGGTGGCAGGGTGGGGCAGGGGGGCGAGCAAGCAAAGCGAGCGCGGCAAGAGGACGGTCGGCAGCAGCAGCAGGGCGGCGGCGGCGACAAAAGTGTGGACAAAAGTGTTGGGAACAGTGTGGACAGGGGCGGTCGCAGCGGCATGCTGCAGGTGTGCATCACGCGCAGCGCCGCGGGGGCGGATGAGGCCCGTGTACTGCTTGGATCCGGATCCACCTCGGGGCATCCGTCCGGCGGCCGGCGGCCCTCCCCGCTGGCCCCCGGCCCGCCCCCACACTTGCCCGGCCCCGGCTGCGCGTGGGGCGGAACCGAGGACGGGCTGGCGCGTGATTTGGAAGGCCCGGGGCTGCCGCTTGCCATGCATCGGCGGATGGTGGATGGTGTGGCCGACGGGCCGGTGGGAGGCAAGCCGCCGCGGCGCCGGCGTCAGCGGGAAGCTGGCCGGCAGTTGCCTTTCCCGCCCGGGCCGCCCCCGTATGACAGGGATGGCTGGCAGTGGGATGGCGCCCCTGCCTCCGCCCCTGCCCCAATCGGCTTTGTGGACATGATGAGACGGGAGGCAGTGCGTGTGGAACAGGGGCATGGCCGAGAGCCAGGTGGGCCGGGGGGAGGACGGGGGTGGGGGCCGAGGGCTCCCCGTCATGACCCGTTTGACTGCGGGGAGCTCTTTTCAGCCGAGCTTCGTGTGAGGAAGCGCCTCCCGCCCAATGCTGAATTGGAGCAGGGCTGGGGCTACGGCCGCGAGCCAGGACCTGGCGGTAACAGGGGCGACGGGCTCCAATGCGAATCTGAATTTGGATTCGAACCGGGGCCGCCAGGCTGGCGGGGCTGGCTGGGGCAGCAGGGCTGGGACCCAGGCTGGGTGCGACCGGAGGTGCATGGGGAGGGCATCTGCGAAGATTCCTTTTACCCAGGAAGGCATCCGGACGGCCGTTGGATGGATAGGGGCGGGGGCTGGGCGCATGGGAGGGGAGAGGAGGGCGCATGGGCTGGGCGCGAGCGTCGAAACAGTGGTGCGGAGCAGCCCAGCTGCGAATGGGCCGCAGGCAGGGCTCCGGCGCAGGAGTGGGTTGGGGCGTATGGGGAAGCGGGGTTTGGGCAGGCCTTGCCCCTTCCCCCACTGGGCCGGGAGGCAGCTGCGGCGGCTGGTGCGTTGGGTTGGGAACAGCGGGGTGAGGGCGGTGAGAACAGCGAGGGGGCGGACTGCATGACACGGCCCGAGTCGCCAGCGCCATTGCCACCATCACCTCCACCTCCGCTGCCGCCGCTGCCGCCACCGCCACCACCGCCGCCGCTGCCGCAGGAGCCCGCGATTGCCATTGCGGGCCCACCTGCTGTCGCCTATGCCGCTGTCGCCGACGGCCCCACTGCCGCTGCCACTGCACCCTTCCCTGCTGTTGCCGGTTCCGATGCTGTCGCGGGCCCAACTGCAGCCACCACTGCCGCTGCCGCTGACGGCCCCGCTGCCGCTACCAACACCACTGCCGCCCCGGCTGCGGCCGCCGAAACCACTGCCACCTCCGCTGCGGCTGCCGAAACGACTCCCGCCCCCGCTGCTGCTGTCGGCAGCACTCCCGCACCCGCTGCTGCTGTCGGCAGCACTCCCGCCCCCGCTGCTGCTGTCGGCAGCACTCCCGCCCCCGCTGCCGGCGCCGCGGCTGGCGTGGTGCTTTCTGACGCGTGTGACGTTGGGGCCGCTGCTGCTGCTGCTGCTGCGACGGCGGCTGCGCAGTCCAGTGCGCAACTGGTTGCGTTGGATAGCGCGTCAGCGTTGGATACCGCGTCAGCGCCAGCACATGCTGCGCCTTCACAGGCAGCACCGCAAGTGGCGACGCAGTCGTGCACGCAACAGGACAGCACGGCAGCATCAGCACATGCTGCGCCATCGCAGGCGGCACGACAAGTGGCGACGCAGGCTGGCACGCAACAGGGCAGCACGCCAGTCAGCGCGTCAACGGCATCACGTGCTGCAACATTGCAGGCAGCACCGCCAGCAGCAACGCAGGCCGGCATGCAACAGGTTGCGCTGGGCAGCGCGTCAACTGCAGCACGTGCTGCAACGTCGCAGGCAGAACCGCCATTGGCAACGCTGACAACTCAGCTGCCGGCAACCGATGTGGTAGATGGGATTCCTTCTGCAGGGCTTGCACGGCAGCACAGCCTCTCTGATGCTGGGCAGCAGCACCAGCAACAGCAGCAGCAGGACGTAGCTGGGACGCTCGCAGCTGCTGCGTTGGCAACAACGCAACAGCCGGCGCAACAGCCGGTGCAACAGCTGGGACCCCAATTAACGATGGAGGCAGCAGCAGCCGGGCCAGCTTATGGGCTTCAAGTGATTGCAGGCGCCATCCAAGCGATGCTGCCATGGCTTACGCAGCTGGCCGCGGTCGCATTGCCACCGGTCGGCGGCGCAACAGCCGCAACAGCTGCCGCAACATCTGCCGCAGGGGATGCTGCGTCCCTGCTGGGCCTGCATGCTGTTGATCAGAGCCAGGGGCAGGGGCAGGCGCAGCCGGGTGGCGGTGCGCCCTCCTCTGCCGCAGGGGCGTTGAGCAACCTGCAGGGAGTGGTGGCGGCAATGAGCGCGCTGCTGGGTCCGATGCAGCAGCAGCAGCAGCAGCAGCAGCAGCAACAACAAGTGCCGGGCGCCGCTGCCGCACCCACAGCCTGTGCATCAGTCGGTGCGGCTGCCCACCCTCCTGACGCGTCCCGCGCTGCCGACACCACGCCCGACTTGGTGTCTGCCGGTAGGCTCACCCCGACTGGACCCCCGGCGGCGGTATTGCCTCATGCGTCTCGCCCAGCCTACGCTTCATCCTCTGTGACGAGCGCCTCGAGCGCTTGCACGCAGGCGGTGGCGTCTGCACCTCGGAACAGCGCCGCTGCCGCCGTCGCTGCCGCTGTCGCCCAGCCGCCTTCCCATGGCGCCGCGTCCGGTGCACCCCTCCCGCCGCCGCCGCAGGAGCAGCAGCGGCAGCAGCGGGGCGTGCCGGCTGGCGCCCCTGCCTTTGCAGTTAAGGTTGAGGCGGGGGCGGAAGCAGACGGTCTTGCGGAAGCAGCAGCAGCAGCGGGCATGACAGGGCCCGGGAGTGTTGGACCAGGGACGGGATCTAGGGAGGCGGCAGGGCGCCAGGCGGAGGCGGGTGCGAGCAACAAACCGCTGTTGCAACCTGCTCTTGCAGGGGCTGATCCACCGGCGTCACAGCAGCTTGCGCTTGTCAGCGTATCACAACCAGCTGGTCAAGTTCAAGGAGCAGGCTTGGGCCCAGACGCGGTGCGGGTTGCCGGTGTAGGGGCGATGCCACAGCCTGACGCGGCTGCAACAGCGGCAACAGCTGCAACCGTAACAGCCACGGCAGACGCGTCAGCCACCGCAGCGTCCTACTACTTCTGCCCACACACGCAAGCATACCTGCCGTATCCAAGTCCATACACAGCAGCAGCGCCTAACTCCCACCAGGCGGGCTCTTGGCATCATCAGCAGTACGCCTACCACCCCACGCATGCCTACGCGCACGCTCTGACAGCCGCTGTGCAGGGGCACTACGCGCACGTCGCGCAATACCACGATCCAGCTGCAACAGCTGGGGCCCATGCGCATGCACATGTGGCATGTACTACGCCAGGTGGGTATATGCTGCCGGCTGGTTATGCGCCGGCGGCTGGTTATACGCAGCCAGGCGGTTATGCACAGCCAGGCGCGTGCTACCCAACTGGTGAAGACGCAACAGCCGCTTATTTCGGCGGTTGGGCATACAGCGCCGTGCCGCCGGCCCACGGTGCGCACGGGGCTGCCACTAGCGCTGTTGCTGCAACAGCCGCTGCAACAGCCCCTGCGACAGGTGCGGCAAAGAGCCCCACAACAGTCCCTGCGATGGTTGCAGCAACAGGCCCTGCAACAACCTCAGCACCAGCTCCAACGACGGCAGTAACAGCAGCCTCAGCTACAGAGCCCGCAACGGCAGCAGCAAGAGCCCCGTCAACAACAGCCCCTGCAACAACTGCAACAGCCCCCGCAACACGCCAAGCAACGCCCTCGGCCTCCGCAGGAGCGGCAGCAACACCGTCCGCAACAGCCACAGCAACAGGCACGTTACCTGCAGCAGCGGCACCGGGGGCGGCGGCTGGGGTCGCCGCGGCCACCGCTAAAACCCCTGCCGCAGGCTCCACGCGGGCAGGGGCAGCTGGGGTGGTAATGGTGAAGCAGGAGCCCGGGACTGGCGGAGCGGTTGGGCCATTAGGCCCGGCGGTTGCTCCTACGCCTGCGGTCAAGGCAAGGGTAGTTACGCCGGGCAAGATGGCGGTTACGAAGCGGGTGGCGGTTGGGCAGGACGCGGCGAAGCCTGTGACGCAGAAGGTCGCAACAGCAGCACGCCAGGGGCAGGTGCAGGTGCAGGGGCAGGCGCAGGCGCAGGTGCAGGCGCAAGCGCAGGCGCAGGGGCAGACAGCAAGTCCTGCTGGCAGGGGTGCAGGCCCGGGGGTGCGGCTGGCGCATGGGTTGGTCAAGATCAAGATGGAGGCGGTAACAGGGGCGACAGGACCAGGCGCAGGGCCAGGGGCAGGCGCTGGCGCAAGCGCAGGCGTGTCCAGGGCAGGCGCAGTAGCAGGGGCAGGCGCAGGGCCAGGCGTGGGGACAGGCTCAGGGGTGTCGGGAGCCGGGACACTAGCGACAAATGTTGGGGCAGCAAGCAGGGCAGGCGCGGTGTTGGTTCCATCTGCAGCAGCAGCAGCAGCAGCAGCAGCAGCAGCAGCAGCAGCAGCTGCTTCCGTTGCCACAGCCCCAGCCACGGCCCCTGCCATTGTCCGTGCTTTGGACGCTGCCATGGCCCCTGCGGCTGCTTCTGCCATAGGCCATGCTACGGATCCCGCCATGGCTCCTGCCAAGGCCCCTGCCACAAATCCTGCTGCTGCCATTGCCCCCGCCCCCGCCGCCGCCGCTGCTGTGCCTGATGCATCCCGTGCTGGGACTTCAGAGACTGGGCGTGAGGGGTGTGGCGCCCAGGCACAAGGCGCCTCTGCTGCCAAGCAGCCGTCAGAGGCGAAGATGGAGGGGGCAAGCAGCGGGCATGGGCTAGGCGCTTTCTATGCCAAGCAGCCGTCAGTGCAGGGCGGTAGGCCCAAGTCCTCTCGAGGAACGGTGCGCAGCGGGGGCAGGAGTAGGAGCAGGAGCGGCAGCAGGGGCAGGAGCGGGACGGTGGGAACGCGGCGCAGCAGGAGCAGGAGCAGGAGCAGGAGCAGGGGCAGGGGCAGGGGCAGGAG
>JAWZTI010000320.1:2384-19266 GCA_039880955.1 Chlamydomonas urium | reverse complement strand
GGGTTGGGGAGGAGGAGTCGGAGTGGAGGCAGGGATAGGAGCCCGAGGAGGGCGCAAGGGTACGGCCACGGAGGGAGGAGCCGAAGCAGGAGCCGCGACAGGCGGAACAGGGGGCGGGACAGGGAGCGGGACAGAGAGCTGGACAGGGGGCGCGACAGGGACAGGGACGGGGGCCTTGACGGGCGCCGAGAGCGGGAAAGGGAGCGCGGTGCGGAGCGCGATCGGGACAGGGACAGCGGCCACGGAGGGCGCCGTAGCAGGATCCCTAGCCTCCGCAGCAGGAGCCCTAACCGCCGCAGCCAGAGCCCTAACCGTAGGGCCCGGAGCGACAAGATGCAGAGCTCGGGGGCTGTGCAGTTGACCCAAACCACTAGTGGACGTGGAGAGCAAGGCCAGAGGCAGGGGCAGGGGCAAGGGCAGGGGCGGGGGCAGGGGCAGGGGCAGGGGCAGGGGCCTGCCCCTGGGCAGGGGCAGGGGCAGGGCGCGGCGCAGCAGCACCTTGCAAGTACGACGGCTTCAGGCGCAGGAAGGTTAGAGCTGGATGCATCCCCCGCCTTAACCCTGGTTGTGCATCCCTTGCAAGACCAGTCGCCGCCACCCATGCCCGGGGTGCCTGTGCAATCAGCGGGGGCAGCAGCAACGTCGGCAGCGCAGCCGTCAGGCACAGACGCTGTGGTTTTGGCAGCGGCAGGATTTGTGACGACGGCAGCTGCAGCATCAGCAGGGGCAGAGGCAGTGGCAGGGACGGAGGAGGAGACAGGGACGGCGGCGGGGTTGGCGGCAGGGACAGGGCCGGCGGCAACAACGATGGCAGCAGGGGCGACGGCGGAGGCAGGCGCCAGAGCTGCCAGCGCTGCAGGCGCTAACATCTCCAGCGCTGCCGGCGCAGATGGTGTTGGTGGTGCTTGCATGGGCGCCGAAGCAATACAAGGCGTTGAGGCAGCACAGGGCGCTGAGGCAGTACGGGACGCTGAGGCGGTACGGTCACCCCGTACGGCACGCGCCGTGGCGTCTGCGGCTGGCCTGGGGATGGGAAGCGGGCTGCCGAAGGCTCGCTGCGACGCCTGCGGCCTTGCGTTCAAAACCCAGGGCCACTTGGCATCCCACCTGAAGGGCAAGAAGCACCTGGAGCATGTCAGGTGAGGCTTGAGTTCTTGATCGGGGTGATGGTGTTTGGGTGGTGCCCTGCACTATGAAGCTACATCCTGACGACCCAGGACCACTTGGCATCGCACCTGAAGGGCAAGAAGCACCTGGGGCATGTCAGGTGAGGCGATTGATTGCTTGGTTTGGGGACTGGGTGTTGAACCTAGCCAGGGCAACTTGGCATCACATCTCAAGGGCAAGAAGCACCTGGATCATGTCAGGCAATCGAGTGCATGATAAGTAGGTTGGGTGTTTGATGAGAGGCCATGCTTGAATCCATGTTGATAAGGTTGAGGGTATTGAGTGGCACTGGACAGAGGCCACCGAAGGGCAAGAAGCACCTGGATCATGTCAGGTGGGGCGATTGGGTGCATGTGGCTAGGGGNACCCCGCTTGACTTATGTCTGATGAGTCAGGGTCTCTTTGCCTTCCACCTGGGGGGTAAGAAGAAGAAGTACCTGGAGCATGTCAGGTGGGGCGATTGGGTGCACGGTTCAAGGCTTGGCTGCTTTGTTAGGGCATTACGTGTCTTGTTCAGAGCCCTGCTAGACTTCATATTGAGAGGGCTAGGGGCACTTGGCATCACACCTGAGCGGCAACAAGCACCTGGACTATGTCAATTGAGGCTTGGGCTTATGATAAGCGGCTGAGATAAGTCCTTGAGGCGTTGCGCATCTGGTTGAGAGCTCCCGCTAGGCTACATGTTAATCAGGGGCAGCTATGGGCATGTGGCGTCCCACTTGAAGGGCAAGCAGCACCTGGTCATGAAGGTGAGGAGTGAGCTTATGACAAGCGGTTTGGATGCTGCTGCTGACGTTGACGCTTGACGCTTGTGCTGCCATTGCCACCCCACAGGGAGATCGAGAAGATCAAGGCCAGGCTGGCTGCAGAGAAGGCCGCGTCAGAACAAGGCGCCGAGCCTGGCGGTACAGCTCCCTCATCTGGCGGTACACCTCCCTTGGCCGGCGCTACAGCCGCCTGTGCCAGCCGGACGGCGCCCTGTGCCGGCGGTACGGCTCCCTCTGGCACCGGCAAGACAGACAGAACGACAGCCAGTACGACAGCTGCCGCTGCAAGCAGAGGTGCCATGGGCAAAAATAGCATCGCAAAGGACAACGCTGCAGGCATGACCGGCGGCCTGATAAGCACCGCTGTTGGCTGTACAGGCGAGGGTGGCAGCATCAGCTCGATGGGGCCGCTGCCCCCTCAGGCTGCAGATGCTCTAAAGACGCTACAGATAAGTTCGCAGGGCAAGGATGTACTGCCCCTGGTGGTGTCTAAGCTGCTGTCTGCGCTTAATTTGGATGCGGTTTTGGCAGAGGCAGCAGCAGCAGAGACTGGGCTGGAGGCAGCAACAGGGGCTGCGGCGGAGGCGGGGGCAACAGCAGCAACAGGGGCGGCACAGGCTTTGGCAGCAGCAGGGGCGCAGGCGGGGGCGGGCGCTAGCACAGGGGTACAGGTCAGGAGCGAAGAGGGGAGTGCAGCTCCCAGCTGCGCCCCTGGAGTGGGCTCCAAGCTGCCTGCTGTGCCTAGCATGACTGTGAGAGTGCGTGAAGATGAGGCAACAGGGGGCGCGGAGAAGGCCGCGGGGCTCAAGGCCAGTGGCGCAACTGAGAAGAGCGCGGCTCCTGGCGGTGTGTTTTTGTCATCGGAAGCTGAAAGTGTGGGAGGTGTGGATCGGACAGTGTTGGGCACTGGCTCCAAAAGAAGGGGAAATAGGAATGGGGAGGAGGAGAGACGAGGGGGTGGCAGTGGTGCAGGGGAGGTTGATGGGACGGGCAGGGACAGGGAGGAGGGAAGGAGGACGGAGCGGGATGGGTCTGGCAGGAGCGAACCAAGCAGGGAGAGAGGTGTGGAAGGAAGGCATGAATCTGGCAGGAAGGTGGGTGCGGACATGAGAGGCAGGGAGGCGCGGGCTGGAGAGGGCGGTCTGGGGAAGCGGGAGAGGGATGAAGCGGAGTGGGGGAGGGGTGCGCCCAGCAGGGATGTGGAGGCAGAGTACGGGCCCAGGGGCAGAGACCGCAGGGACAGCACAGCAGATGGCAAGCGCTTCCAGACATTGTCCACAAACCATGACGGCGGTGAAGGGGGTGGTGATGCAAGGGATAGAGATGCAGGGGCATCTCCCAGAGATGCAGGGGCATCTCCCAGGGATGTGGAAGGGGGGGAGCGGGTCAACAAGGTGGCACGGATCGATGCAGGGCTGATGCGCTGGAGCAAGGACAGGAGCGAAGGGGCGAGGGATGGAATTGGTACGGCAAGGGAAAGGGGCGGTGGCGCAAGAGACAGGGACGCATCTGGCAGGGCTGAGGGCGCAACATTCAGGGAAAGGGACAACGGGAAGAGGGAGAGGGATGGCGGCGCAATGGACAGGTATGGTGGGTCAAGTGACAGGTATACTGGACCAAGGGACAGTGACAGTGGGGCGAGGGAGCGCGATGACAGGGCAAGAGACAGGGTTGGGGGGGCAAGGGACAGGGGCATGGGGCCAAGGGAGCGTGACGGCAGGGACGGCTGGGCGAGGGACAGGGATGCACCTGCCAGGGATGCGCAGGTGACGCCAAGTGAGCGGGAAAGGGATAGCTTCGGCAGGGAGCGGGGTGGACTTGGCGGAGGCCGGGAGGCCATGCAGTGGACCGGGGCCGGCGTGGCAAGGGACCCACGGCGCCTGACGGGCAGGGATACAGGGGGGGCGCCGGCCAGGGAAAGGGAAGGCTTGGGAAGCGCGGGTGCTGTCCTGGGTAGCGACGCGGGGCTGGCTTGGGATCACGGCACGCCGCGAGGCCTGTCGGACATGTCTCCTGACCGCGGGGTACCCACCGGCGCTGGCCGCAGAGCGGGCGGCGGGCCGGATGAGCGAACGAGCGTCAGGGCCAGGCTGTCGTTTCGGGGGGCGGAGGGCGCAAGGCTTCAGAACGGTGACCAGGCGGGCTTTTTGGGGCCCGGGGGTCGGGGTCGGGGGCCGAGGGGCATGAAGGCTGCGATGCTTATGGTTTTGCGCCCTAACTGGACAACAACAGGGCCATCGGACGACCGATCGGCGATAGTGCGGGGCAGTGCGGGGCGTCCCTGGGGAGGGGGAGATGGAGCGTCACGTAATGGTTCGGGTTCCTGGCGAGCGGGAGGTGAAGCGTCGCGTGACAGTTCGGCTCCCTGGGGCGTGACGCAGGGTCAGGAGGATGGGGTAGGGGCGTTCCTGGCCTCATGGGAGGCGCAGCAGCAGCAGCAGCAGCAGCAGGGACAGCAGGGGCAGCAGCGGCAGCAGGGACAGCAAGGGCAGCAAGGGCAGGGGCGGCAGGGGCAGGGGCAGCACATGCAGCAGCAGCCACACCAGCTGGCCGACGATCGCAACCCGCTGCAACAGCCACAACATGCGCCGCAACGACCGCAGCAACAACAGCAGCATGTGCTCGCACGCACCTCCTCCTGGGGGCAGGGTGCACCCTTGGCTCAGCAGCAGCAGCAGCAGCAGCAGCAGCACCGCTCCTCCGCGGCAATGGGCGGTGCCGCGCCTCGCATCATCGCAGTTTCGCGAGATCCAACGGCGCAGACCTCTTCCGCCCCAGTCATCGCCGTAGTGGTCAATCGATCCGTGCAGTCTCCGTGGCAGGCACAGGGGTGGGAGCAGGCGCACGCGGCGGGGGCGGCAGCTTCCGTGAACCTTCCACCGGGTGCCACACTGCCTCCCGCAGGCGCTGTCCCGCCGCCGGACCTCCGTCTTGCCCACAGCGTTCCGGACTGCATGCTCTCCCACTCTCACACGACTGCAGGCCCCTCCCTGCACCCACCCACTGGCCACCCCCTGCACAACACGCTGTCAGCACCGCTGCCTGGCGGTTCGGCCAACCACGTTGCCCGCCCTGCGCCTGCCCTTCAACACACCTACTCTGAAACCGCGCCTCTGCACTCGCACCAGCAAGCACAGCGGCACTCGCAATCACGCACCGGAGGAGACGGCAATGCTGGTTTTAGAGGGACTGATGCACCATGGGTACGGGACCAAGGTGTCGAGGCGCCTCAGCCGCAGGTGCTGCCTCTGAGTGCGCTGCGGTGCGGGGTTCCTGGCGATCCAGCCGCAGGCCAGGCGGATCAGCAGCATACCGCGGGGCTGCAGGGGCGACCGCCGCCTCCGCAGCAGCAGCAGCAAGGCGAGGCAGCGGGCCCGTCGCAGAGGGCTCACCGGCCGCCGACGGCCGTGGCGCCGCTGCCGCCACACCTGGTGTCCAGTAGTCGCTGGCAGCAGCTGAAGCACCTCGCTCGAAGCCTTGAGGACCTGCGCAACGTGGCGTCGCGCCTGCATGCGCTCAAGCTGCGTGACTGCCCCGCGTTCAACCCTTTGGCGGAGATGCTGGACGCAGCCGTCAAAGCCGCTGCCGCCGCCGCCGCCGCCCCCGCAGGCAGCGGCGCCGACGCCTATGCCGCCTGCAGCGAGCTCACCTTGGAGCTTGCCGCTCCCCGAAATGCGCCACTGTGCCCCAGCCTGGGCCAGGAGTGGGGCCAGCCAGGGCCCATCTTCAGCTTCCACTCACCTTCCCATCAACCCGGCCTGACCCCCAGCGCTGCTGCGCCCGCGGCGGCCCTGCCGGGCGTCCCGCTGCCCTCCGGCGTCGCCGTACAGCTGGCGGCGGCGCTTGATGCCGCGTTCGACCAGGAAACCGGTCTTTGGAGCACGGGCCGGGGCTGCGTCGCCGAGGGGGTGTCGGGCGAGATGCTGCGGGAGATGCTGTCGGGCCTGGGCATGCACAAGAGCCCCGCCATCGCCGGCGAGGCGCCCCGGCGGCTGCCGCTGCCTTCTGGAACCTGGGGTGCGGGCGCGGCGGGGGGTGGCGGTGCTGCCCAGACTGCGGGGTGCCCCATGCCAATAACGCTGCATTTGGAGACGCGGCCCATGCCAATGCCATCAGGCCGGGCAGGTATGGACGGGAAGGGCGGGGCCTACCGTGATGGCGGCGGGGGCGATGAGCGCTGCACGCTGGGAATGCTTGCCGCGCTGCTGCTGCCCCACGGCAGAGGCAGCAAGCCTGCCTCCGCCGCCGGTGGCGCTGGTGGCGGCGACTCGGCGGCGTGGATCAGGCGCTGCTGGTCTGTCGGCTGCTGGAGCATCATTCTTCACTACATCCCAGGCGCCGACGCCGATAACGAAGACACTAGGGGCAAGGGCGACGACCCCACCACGACCCCCGGAGCAGGCACTGGCAGGGCAGGCTCAGGCATGACTGGGGCGGACCCCCGACTGCGTGCGGCAAACACAGCTGGCAGGGGCGGCGGGGGGTCCTGCTTCCGGCTGGCGCTTACTTGTCAGGTGGAGGAGGTGCGGCGGCTGCAGCACTTTCAGGAGCCAGGCATCGCCGCGGGCATGGTGGCCGCTTGCGCGCTGCAGATCGGGCACGCGCTGCTGGGCCTGCTGCTGGCCCTGAGGCGTGGCCGGGCGCTGGGGGAAGAAGGCATCGCTGGGGGAAAAAGCCACCCAGAGGCGGGGCCAGGGGCGGGGCAGGGGCTTAAGGCAGCGCAGGCGCGTGGCTGGAGACCGGGCAAGGCTGCGGTGGGGGTTGTGCGGTGCCTGATGGCATGCGGGCAACTCATCTACGTGCACCGGGAGCGAGGGGCGCTCAAGCTGGCGCGGTAGGCTGTATCTGATGTCAGGGCAGTAACCCAGTCTCCAATGGTGGGACAGGAAAGAGTCGACTGCTATTTCTTTTCAAGAGGGGACGCTGCAAGACTGGCTCTGCTTTGGTAGCACAGTATCGAAGAAGCAGTTAACCCAATTATGAGGGCTGGCGGTAGGTTCTTTTCTCATAGATACCCTTATCACGCAGGAGATCAGGGTAGGGTACAGGGGGAATGATAGGTCGTTCATGGTATGCAAAGCATAGAAATGTTGGCAGAACAGTTGCTCTCTACAATTTGCCAGCTGCAGCTAGCATGATTTTCAGGATTGACAAGTGGTGGCGTAGCTGCAGGCCTGCTCCCTTGCTGCCGTCATGCAAGGGAGGCATGCGTTGCGAAGTCACAGAGAGCTTTCTGTTCGTCCTGCTCAGAACTACTTTGTGTTCCGTGATGATTGTGTGCAGTCTTGCTGCACATCTGTCCGTTTGCTTTACTGTGTTCATGGACGCCTCTTCATGTCAAAATGATGATGCCTCACCCTGTTCGTTTTTTCAGCTATGCGCTTTTCCAATGCAGGACACCTGGTATGCTGGTTCACAGTCATAGTCAGCTGTGTATAAAAACAGTTGCTTTACCCTATTTCAGCTACTGCTTGCGAATTGCAGATCGGATCATTGCGCACATCCCCAACCCGTGTTGGGTCCCCAACGTTAGTAGCTGGGTTGGCTTGGTACCCTTGACAGATTCTTCTGGTGACATAACGCTGTGCTGGCAAGGATGACATGGCAACCCTGTTGGCGAAACTGCACCAAGCGATGTCGCTTGATGCCATCCCCCTCACCTATGCAGCTGGTGCATTCCCCAGCCTTGAGCTTTGCCTGTACCTTGCCATGCTAGCTGCATCTGCTGCCGCGAGTGCCCAATGAGATGCTCCAGACGTATGCTGGCCTGGCTTGTCAAACCAACGAAGAACACGCGAGTCTGCAGCAACGCCAAGTGTTTTCGCTTTGTTACACAGATACGGGTGCCTGGCTGGTTATGAGCGCAGCATTTACTCGTCGTCCTCAGCGCCGCCGCTCTTCTTGGCACTGCGCATGCGTGCAGCAGCCGCAGCAGCAGCATCAGTATGGGCATGCTTCATGGAACCAGGCCAATGTCACACTCATGCAGACATGTTTCCCGCTCCAGCCCCAAGGTGCCTGTTACTCAGATCAACAGGATGCATGACCTGCTGCGGGTTGCTGCGCGCCGAACCAGCTTTGGCTGCCACATGACTGCTCGTGCACCTGCAGCAGTCCTTCTGCAAAGTACCCCTGCTCCTGCTCCTTCACCCTCCCTGCTGCAGCTGACAGCAAGCGCACCCCCTCGAAACCAAGCCTTTCCCACGCAGCCCTGGTAAAGAGACACTTCATTTCCCACATTCCTGCTACCCCTAACCACCGTTTCCGCCCTTGCAGGCGGGGCCGCCACTTCCCCCACCCCCTTTTCAGCCTCTACATCCAAGACCTTGTTCAGCCACTTACGCGTTCTTTCTCTTGACGCGGCCAGCGCGGCCGCCGCCGAAGGGCGAGGTCAGCGCGAAGTCAACGTGCTTCTGGCTGTCCACGCGCACCATGAAGGAGGGCACGTCCACAACCTGCTTGCCGACGCTGTGGGCAGGAGCGGAGGCAGCAGGGGCAGGGGTCAGCATTCACAATAAGACAGTGCAGGTGCACAGGTCTCACGAATAGAGGTGGGGCGGAGGCGTGGGCTGCACCAAGAGACGATGCGTGGGAACATGACCAGTGGCTTATATGACCGGCAATAGGTGCGCAAGGGCGACAAGGCAGTCAGCAGCAGGTGCGGCCTTAGTGGCCCTGATGATTGAGGCAGCCGTCCCCACACAGGTTAATGGGGGCACAGTATCTGCTGACAGGCTGATGTGGGCACAGTATCTGCTGACAGGCTGTCCTGTGTGCTACAGCTGCCCGTCTAAATCGCCAAATACAAGACACAGACCCACAAGCGCTGGCCACGCCAACAGGCGCACCATGCTCACTTGTGCACACTACATGACAACCCTCCCACCTCCCGCACCGCCCAACACTTGTACTCCCCTTCCCAAACCAAGCCAGCAAGTCCCTGAGCAACTGACGTCTGTTGCCATGCACCGCCCCATTTACATGCATGCCCCTGCATGGCTGCCTGTGCTGTCCCTCAGTTTTCGTCCATGCACGTCCCTGGCTGCTGATACTGTTCGCCTCGCTACTGCCACAGTCCACGAATGCCGCTGCCATCGCCACAGTGGCTGTAGCTGCCAGTTGGCTCCCAGCGCAAGCACACGTGCAGCCAGTGCTGCAGCACTGCCACTGCCGAGATTACTCTGCCAACTGCCGCCAGCTTTCACATGACGACAAGCAAGCATGGTTGCTCAGCCGTACTGCACTAGCCGTACAGCAGCTCGGGTGTCCCAAAATCCACAGTGTGTCCTTCGGCTGACGCTCCGGTTCACATTTGCTGCCTCCGCTGCACTTGTCAAGAATAGCTCAGCTCGTGGTGGGCTGGTTGAAACAAGCTGAACTGCCTCCAGCTGCTCACTCTGGCTGCTGTAAGCGTCCATGCATGTGCACGATGCCACCAATGCTCTATTTCTCATCCGCCAGCTATAATAGTAGGCCCTAGTCCCAAAGTAGCAGAACCCAAACCGCGCAACCAAGCCCTCCCGTCGCCCCCCTGCCAGCCTTCAACCCCTGTGCTACCCAGCGCTGCAACGTGGTGGTACCCACCGGATGTGCTTCTGGCGGATCAGCACGCGGGCGTGGTGGATGGACTTGGCCAGACCCTGCTTGAACACAACGGTCTGCAGGCGGCGCTCCAGGAAGTCGTTAGGCTGCAGGGCCAGCACGTAATCCAGCTTGTCCTGGGACTCGTTCAGCAGGCCGTACTTGTACATGCGGCGCATGAGGGCCTGGCAGGCAGAGCCAGGAGGCAAGTGGTGGCAGCGGAAACCGTGGGTATGGGGTCCATGGATGAGCGGAATTATTGCCATGCTGGACATGCGGAAACCCCGCTGGACATGCGGAAACCCCGCTAGTCCTCGTGCAAGTTCCGCGCGCCCAGGCACATCGCATGCACGACGTCGCGATGGCCAACGTATTTGAGCCCCTATTTGCATGAGCCGCCCCCCGCATGCATGCATGCGCCTCACCTGGCCCTCGAAAATGCGCTTGGGGTCCTTCTCGTCCAGAGTCAGCAGGTTACGTGCGGCATTGCGGATCTTGGAGAGAACCATCTGCACGCGCCACAGCTCACGCTTGTTGCGCAGGCCGTACTCGCCGACAAGCTTCAGCTCGGCGTCCAGGCGCTCCTTCTCAAAAGGACGCCTTGGCTTCTTAAAGGTCTTGCCATCTGAGAGCCAGAGCACATGCATGCATGCAAGGGAGGCGCGAGTCAGTGCCCTGACTTGCTAGCGTGGCTGCACTGGGCGCGGCGATGCCTGTCGCTGGCTGCCATATGGCTGATTGCTGATGCTGCCAAGAGCTACGCGTGCACAGCCTCGCGGCAATGAACAGTGCTGAGCCGGCGCTGTGTTCCCAGGGTGGCTGCCGCCGTCGCCGCTACGCCCCGTGCCGCCGCTCCCAGCCCTTACAGTTGCGGTAAAATGCAATCTTCGGCATGGCTGCCCGCTCCTGCTAACGGCTGGAGCTGGAAAGACGGAGCGTGTGCGAGCGCAAACTTTGGGGGGGCGTTCACACTGCTCCACACCTTGGCGGCGCACATGTGCAGGCGCCTGCAATCGAGTGTGCTTGCTGAACGTGGTAGTGAGCAGTTTGTGGAGTTCGTAGATGAAACAGAAGCAGGGGTCATGTTACAACCATGTCCATGGGTGCCCTTCCTCATGCACAGCACCAAACAGCACAGCAGCCTCCCTAGGAGTTCACACGTGAAGCTCCCCTGTCAGCAGTGATGCGCGGCCGGATAGCCATGCGGAAGACATGGTTGCGGCCCATGCCCACTGCCCCAGCCCTCGCCTGCCCGTCCTCCTGGCCGGGGGCGTCATGCACCGCCGCCACCCTGTGCTGCGATGCAAACACCGTGGCATGGCCAGGTGGCAAGTCTTGAATCTGTCCCCACGCCGTCTCTGGCAGCGGCAGCTTCTTGCTCAGGTAAGCAAACCAGTCCCGCGAGTGGAAGCGGTGCAGCACCGCCACAGTCACCAGCTCCAGCAGCTCTTTTTGTCAGGATAAGGCATGAGCAAGGGTTGGTAAGAGCAGTGGAGAGGTCAGGCGTAAAGCAGGTCAGGTGACAGGTAAGTTGTGAGGCGACAGCCTTCTGAAATGCATGATGCACTGTGCAAGTGGAAGCGGTGCAGCACCGCCACAGTCACCAGCTCCAGTGTGTGGGATTATGCATGATCAAAAGTCATGAAAGTGAGTAGAAAGGGCAGGCGTTTGGCAGGTTGACAGGGGTAGAAAGTTGGTGAGGCAGACCTTGTTGAGTTGCATAATGCACTGCCTGACATCAAGCCGCCAGGCTGTCAGATGCAGTGATAGTGGAGTTATCAAACTGCCACCACAGTGCTGTGACCCGAGGTTAGCAGGAGACGTTGCTACCCTGCAACAGGGGCCTAGCAAAACCATGAGGTGCACATCACGAGCTGCTTATCACAATGGTCTTGACCACCACCAGGAGAACCAGACATTCCTTTCTGGTGTGTGCGATCGGCTAGTGGCTAAAAGAGAGAAATTATTGCCGAAGGGTACAGAAGTACAAAGCCAGGCTCCACTGACTCACCTGGTGCAAGCGCGGAGGGGCTCTGCGTGGAGACAGCTAGGCGCAAGCCGTCGTGCCTCATCAGACGCGCAACGTTGACGATCGCCTGCGCACAACAGGCAGCGCAGGGAAGGAAGGGTAGGACCTGTATGCTACGCGTGGTCCTCCACCTGCACATTGCCAGCTGCGTACCCCTGCCCCTGCCCTGAAATGAACACGTGTGAACTATTTCCATGTCGCCCCTCTGGTATGACCAGCCAGAGACACGGCGCACCACTGACAGCAGCCCAAGTGCAACAGCTGAACCCTGGTCAGTGCACTTCTAGGAGCATGACTCGCAAGTCCTGCTTACCTGGTACTGCTTCAATATAAGTTTATTTGTGCCCTTGTGGTGCCATACGGACTGTAGAAAGGCCAATCTACACCACCTACACCCAACACCCTAGTCAACTCACCTGTGACAGGCCGTCCGCTCCGCTGCTTGCGTCCATGAACTTGTGTGCCTCATCCAGCGCCAGCAGCTTGCCGCAGCCGCCCCCACCGTCGGTGTTGCAGGGGATGGAGCGGTACTGCTCGGTCAACACCTGGGCGGCAGTCGAGAGGCAGTTGGATGCAGGGAGGCAAGTCATGGGTGGATGTAGGAGGGCTAGTCATGAGGTCTGCAGCAAGTGTGGGCGGGCGGGTCCTGGATGGATGCAAGAGGGCTTGCCATTGGGTCTGGAGCAAGCGGCAGGTAGCGAGAGAAACTGTACCTGCAGGTACACTTCTCACAGCAACACAGCATTATCATGGACCTAACCCAACAACATGTGCGCCCACTCGTGCGCGCAGCTAGGGCCTGTGTTGCCTTTAATTCACAATTGCGGCTCTAGGCAGTGATTGTTGGCCAGTCATGGCCAATCAAACACCACTGTGCGTTGTGGTGCAGGCTGCTGGGGGGAACCTGCCTGGAAGATGCCATTGGCCTCGTCTGATGACAGCAGCGGGTCAGTCAGGTCGGCCACCTGAGCAACCAACAACGCGGAAAGTTTGTAGGATCAGTGAGTCCGTGCTCTTTATTGAGCCATTCAACATGCTGTCATAACAAGGAAGAATCCTTGGTGTGCCAGGAGGACTGCAGCCGCAACGTCCTCATCAAGACAACAGCAGTGGGCCCTTCAGAGGGAGCGGGGCAGACAGCCAGACAACACGTGCTGATCAACAGTTCAAGGTTGAACTCTTTCCCTTCCGATGGGCTGGCTTAATAAAAAGCCTGATGCTGCAAATTAGGAGAAGGATAGAGTCGTGTTACCAAAACCCTGCCCTTCATTTCCCTCTTTTGCTCGTCTCACCACCAATGTGCCGGGCCTGACACATGCATACAGGTCAGCACTGTGCTGCGCAAGGGCGGCGTTGGTGGCGCTCTCTGCCACCAGCGACTCTAGCAGCCGCAGACGCTGCAGCAGGGGCCCATTCTGGCCCCTCACGCTGCACAGGCCCTGCACCTGCAGGGTCGAAGGCGGCAGGGCAGGAATGAGGCGATGTTGTGGAAAAGTAAGTGGCAAAGCGTTGGTGCAGGGTGAAGGAATCCGCCATTGGCATCATTGAAATAAATGAATAAAGTACAAGCCTTGTTTTAGTCAGAGTCAATCCATCCAACCCACCCACCTGCTGCAGAAACATGTAGAATGTCGGCTGCACGTCGGCTGTCTGGTACTCACGCAGCAGACCCAGCAGCGACGCCATGTACCTGTCAAGGCGGGGAGGGGAGGGGAGGTCAGATGGAGGGCCTGTTACAAGGCAGACACAGCGGAGATGCCTCGGACCTGTATGTGGAGGCATTGGGATGGGATGGTGTGGGAGGGGAGGCAAGGGAGGGGAGGTCAAGTAGGTGCAATGCAGACCGAGCAGCGACGTGAAGGCACTCACAGCCGACTGTTACAGCCAACCCACTTACAGCTGGTTGTCGCCCTCTTTGATCCTCATGATCTTCTTGATGTGGTCGGCAGTGAGCGTTGACCATCGGAACAGCAGCGGCTTGACAATGCAATAGGAGCCGTAAAACGCTTGGCGCTGCAAAGTAAAGGGGGCATTACAGGCCACGCAAACAGTGTGTCAGCAGTGAGTGTTGACTGTCTGCGCAGCTGCAGCTTGACGCTGCAGTGTGTCAACAGTGCGCGTTGACTGTCTGAGCAGCGGCTTGACGGTGCAGTAGGGGGCATAGAAGAAGGGCGTTACAAACTTCTTGCAACATGTAACATGGCTATGCAAACCCCATCCTACCTGCAGGAAGTACGACGGCGACACCAGCACCACCATCTTCTCTCGTGGCAGGCAGCGGACCAAAGGGGGAGGCGGGAGCGGAGGTGCAGGAGGGGGTAAGGCCGGCGTCGTACCCTGTGAGCCGCTGCCGCCCGCTTGCGTACGTGTTGCCTGACCAGGGCCAGTCCCAGGCGCGGTACTGCCGGTACGCCCTGGCCTGCCGTCAGCGCTTGGGAGGGACGTGTTTCTGGAGGCCAGGAGGCGCGCTAGCCTTGGGACGGGGGAGATGAGTCCCGTCGCCTGTGAGGAGGTGGGCGCAAGGCAAGGACGGCAGGAGAACTGAGGGAGGGCACACGTCATCACAGCGACGATGTAAACAGGGATGCAGGTGGCGTGCCAGGTTTGGAGCGGTGCAGATGAGTCCCGTCGCTTGTGCAAGGGTGGATGAAGGGCAAGGGCGGCAAGAAAATTCAGGGTGCATGATGGACGACAGCAGAGTACGCGATGGGTTGAGGGAGGGCACATGACAAATTCAGGCACCCACTGTTTCTGCTTCTGTTGCTCCCATACGGATCCCACCTAACGCCACTTGCTTCGACATTGCGTTTAACGGAAGGCTTGGAAGGCTGGCGGACAACTGCAAGGCGCTTGGCAGAGTAGGTGCATGCTATACTAGTTACTCCGCAGCCGGTCGGCTGCTACCCCAGCTCCATTGAACCCTAGTCTTTAGCCCTACACCCTAAGCCCCCGTCCCCTGAAGAGCGCACCTCACACATGGCATGCATGTTCTGGTCATAGTGCAGCACCAGCGCACTCATTGGCTGTTGCAGCCGCACCACACCATCGCACTCGGGGAACGGCACGAGGCAAGACTCCAAAACGCAGGCGAGGCTATGTGGAGCAGGCAGGAGGTGCAGGCGGGAGGTGCAGGAAGGAGGAAGGTTTGGCACGAGCAAAGGGTGGGAGGGGGCGTGAGGGGTCTCCTATCACACTATCACACTTGGCCTATCGCACTTGGGGAACGTCACAAGGCAGGACTCCAGGACGCAGGCCAGGCTGAGAGGATTCAGCATGCAGGAGGTGGGGGGACGTTAGAAAAGGGAAGCTGATTGGCAGCCGGAACAATCAGGCAATTACTGTGGGATCACTTCTCAAGCCCCAGTGGCCCCTGGCGTTCATATCCCGCCACCCTATACAGCATCTGCAAGATCACAGTCAAGCGCTAGTGGATCACTTATGTAAATGGTCCACATGATCGCTTGTAAATTACTGGTCATAAAATAGTCACTCAAAATCGCAAGTAACTCACGTGTGCGACTTGCCTCCCCCCTGGACGCCCACAGCCGCCAGGCAGAAGGGCTCGTGGGTGTTGAGGAACACATGCCTCCTTGCCTCCTCGCCAGCCTCCTGGCCTGCCCTTTCAAGCGCGGGGCGGGCGGTGTTTCCAGAACTGCCATCGCCGTTTCCACCATCTGCGCCATTGCAGCCGTCAATGCCCCATAGCTGTTGGAAACCTTTGCCGCCGCCGCCGTCGCCGCTGCCATGTGGCCGCCAAGGCAGGTGCCCGCCGCTGCCGCCGTCATTACCATCCGTCGGTTGGAGGCGGAGGGGACCGTTGCTGCCGCCGTCGGCGCCACCCGTTGTATGGAGGAGGGTGCCGAGCAGTGCGCACTCCAGCAGGTTGCGGGAGGCGTACTCACGGTCGGCCAGGGCGCACCCCCGCTCCCCCAGCGCCCCCGACAGGCTCGGCAGGGAGAAGAAGTACTGGCGCAGAGCCGCGACCACTGCCATTGACGTGGCTGGTGCTGCGGCTGGTGCTTCGGTTGGTGCTATGGCTAGTGAGGCTGGGAGCGGAAGTGACGGAGGCTGCTGCTGCTGTACCTGCACCTCGGTCTCTGCACCTGTTGCTGCAACACTTGCTGCGCCAGCTGTTACCTGCCTTGCCTGCCCACCTGCACGCCAAATGGCATCTGCGTTGAACACCGGGGCTGTGTAGTGTCCGTTCCTGTCCCTACCTTCACCAGCTGCTTGCCCTGCCCCTGTGCTTGGCCCTGGCCATGCCGCCATGCCTGCCTCGCCACCCCGCCCGCCATTCACTTCGGAGCATGTCTCCACCTGCGCACTCACCCCCGCCATATCCTGCGCATGCACCTGGGTCTCACACCACAGCCCTGCTCCTGCTGCCGCCCACTCGCCAGCATGCGGTCCCTGCTGCACCTGGGTCTGCGCGTCTGCCCCAAGCCATCTCTGATCATGGCCACTGTCAAACTGAACGGTCAGATCCTGATCCTGGCCACAGACCTCCTCCACTCCGGCCCGCAGCCTCACCACCTGCCCATACGTCAGCCCTGTCACTGCCGGCGGCGCAGGCAGTTGGGAAGGGAGGTTGGCGCCTGACTGTGTACCAAAGGTTTGGGTCATGCTCGGATACGGAGCGACCTGGTGTGGCTGTACAGGGAAAGGGGCCGTCATCATGTTGGTTTGCGACCGCATTTGCGGCCGCTCCGGTTTCTGCCTCTGCTTCTGTTCCTGCTGCTGCTGCTGCTTCTGCTGCTGTTGTTGCTTCTTCTGCTTCTTCTTCTGCTGTTGCTTCTTCTTCTGCTGTTTTTGCTTCTTCTGCTGTTGGCAAGGTGCAGCAGAGTGTTGTGCACCTCCAGATCCACCGTCGTGCATGGCGAATATCGAATCGGCGCTGGGTCCTCCAGCGAGTGGTAGACTGGGTGGGAATGCAAACCAGACGGCACGTTGGGCGGCAGGGGCTGCGGCGAGGGCGACAGCTGCAGCGGCCGTGCGTGGAGGCGCTAAATCCCCGGGTGTGGCAGCGCCCGCATCGGCACGGGGGCCTGCATGCGCCGAGGCACCGCTGCCGCCTGCTCCCAACAGCGGCTCTGGACCTTGCCCCAGCTCAACAAGTGCTGCATGGGCTGGTTGTGCTGCTGCTGACGCGTCCTCTGGTGGCCCATGTCCATCCACGGCTGCGGCCTGCCCTTTCGCTGGCGGAGCCTGTCCCTCCTGCCTCTGCCCTGCCAACTCAAACGCGCCTTGCCCTTGCCTACCCTGCCCTGCTGTCCCATGCAGCACATCCGCATGAGCACCCTGATATTGCAACACATACTGCACCTCTTTCGCATCCCCC
>JAWZTI010000319.1:0-34800 GCA_039880955.1 Chlamydomonas urium | reverse complement strand
CCACCGCTGCCGGCGCCAGCGCCCATGCCCATCTTGGCAGCAATGCCCATGCCACCGCCTGTGCCCATACCACCGCCAGCCCCCATGCTGCCACCTGCGCCCATGCCGACGCCGGTGCCCACGCCGCCCATGCCTGCGCCGCTACCAGCAGCAACCGAGCCATAGCCGCCACCAACGCTGCCATAGGCGCCCTGGCCTCCCGCAGAGCCGTAGCCCTGGCCGACGCCGCCACCGGCGCTGCCGTAGCCGCCCTGCCCGCCGGCCACGCTGCCGTAACCGCCCTGGCCGGCTGCAACAGTGCTTTGGCCGCCCGCCACACTGCCATAGCCCTGTGAGTGTAAGTGGGGTGTATGGGGAGCATGGGGACCATGCAAGGTGGTGGGGAACACGGGGAGCGTGGGAAGCATGTGCAGCATGGTGGAGGGCTGTCTGGGCTAGCAGGATCAGGAATGGGATCGACATGCACCCTGATCATCGGAGTTGTGTCCAAGGCACGTCTGACACTTGGTGCAGTAAGCGGCCATGCACAGCAAAGATAATGCCCGATGATGTTGCGTGTGGGTGTGCGCCGGTGACCCCCATCCACAGTGCGGCACGAGGGTATACTTCTGCTGACTTCTGTGCCCGACCCCTGCCTGCCCTATGCAGATCAGATCTCTGGCATCATTCTGATGTCCTTGAGCAGCCTACCTGGCCAGTCGTAGCCTGCTGCTGCATGCCTATGCCCCTGGCGCCTGCAGTCGTGGCAGCGCTGCCGTAGGAGCCATAGCCCTGCTGCTGCGCAGTCATGCCACCGCCAGCGCTGCCCTGCAGCCCGTATGTGCCCTGCTGCATGCCGGTGCCCTGAGCGTAAGCCCCGCCCTGCTGCTGCATGCCGCTGCCCTGCTGGTAGCCGCCGCCACCGCCGCCTTGCTGGTACCCGCCCTGCTGCTGGCCGCTGCCGTAGCCCATCTGCGCCAGCTTACCCTGCTGGTCTGCAGGCATGTTGGACACGACCTGGGCTGCCAAGCCCATGCCAGCACCGCTGACATCGCCGTCATAGCCCTGCTGCGCTGCGCCAGAGTAGGACCCGCTCCCACCCGAGAACTGGCCCGTGGCGCCAAAACTGCCCTGCTGCTGGCTTCCGTAGCCCTGCTGCTGTCCACCGAAGCCGCCCTGCATGCCGGTCTGCTGCTGCTGCGCGCCGAAGCCCTGTTGCGAGCGCTGCAAGGTCACGAGAGCAGGACGCGCGTCAGCGGCAGCATCAGCACCCGCTCCAAGCAGCGTGGCTCGTCGCTGGCACTGACCAAGCACCCGCTCTTGATTCTTTCCAAAACCCAGGACCCATGCATGCATCACAAGGTACCATGCATGCCCATGCCCAGCATCAGCAGTCCATGGGACCTCACCTGCTGCACATTACCGTACTGGCCCTGAGTTGCAGAGCCGTAGCCTGGGGCTAGGCCGTACTGGCCTTGGCCACCCTGCTGTTGCCCTCCACCACCATAGTAACTCATGGCTTAAGCGCCGATCTAGCAAGCTTTCGGGTGGTCAGACGTCACCGCGAGGCCCGCTGTACAAGATCTGGTGCTTGCCAGGAAACTTGGACCTCCCCCACACTGCACAACTTGCGCAGTCGCACAGTTCCGTGCTCGCTGTGCCAGCTTCATCAGCTGCACGGCTGCCACAATGGCTGTGCAGTTACGCAACTCCGTGCACTCGCATCGGCGATGGCAAGGATGCGTGGTGACCAACAGCAAGCAGCTCCGACCCACCAATTGGCTGGCCTCCAGGCAGCAGCCTTGGCAGTGCCCATGCAGGGCAGCACCGGGCCCATCAGGCAGCAGCAGCAGCAACCCACAATCGCACAGCAGTCCAGACAATGCACAGCCAGCTGATGCCAGCAAACCCACGCCACCTGCGGCTCAACCCCCCGCAGCAGCCAAGCCTGCACCCTGGCAACAATTCCTGGTCGCCAACTGCCTTCCGCTGGCTCTCACAACAGCGCTGATGGTTGGTATGCTGCAGCCACAGCTGGGAGCAGCGGCGGCCCGCACGCAGCTGCAGACTTATGCGGTCATCGTGGTGTTCCTGCTGTCAGGCCTGCAGCTAAAGCAGGGCGAGGTTGGACAGGCACTTCGCTCTACAGGCAAGTACAGCCCTGAGTTGAAATCGCTCCTACGCCCTCTGCCACTGCTTTCCTGGCTGGCTGGCACCTGGCGCTGCGTGCACTGCGTGCGCCCGATCCACTGCGCTGCATCAACCAGTGGCCTGAAACAGCTCTGCCTCTTCACGATCTCCTGCGGTTCACCCTTTATGCAATCCTGGGCTGCATGCTTTTACCCTACGCAGGCACCGTTGCGTATGGCCTGATTTCCATCCTGCTACTGAGCCCACTCCTGGCTCCAGCAGTGCTTGCGCTGCCGCTCGAGCCCTTTGCGCTCAGGCTGGGCCTGGCGGTATTTGTGTGCATGCCCACGGCCCTGTCCAGTGGCATCGCCATGACCCAGGTGAGACTCGGGCGTCATTCATGCACCTGAACGAAGCACATAGGCTCAGAACTCACAATGTGAACTACAATCACCCTTACACTCACGCCTGCCTGCCTGCAGGCGCTGGGCGGCAACGTGGCCATGGCCATCCTGCTCACCGTCAGCTCCAACATGCTGGGCATCCTGACCGTGCCGCTGCTGCTGCCGCTGCTGCTGGGCTCGGCAGCAGGGGGCCTTCAGCTTGACTCCTGGGCGCTGCTCAAGCAGCTGGTGGTCATGGTGCTGCTGCCAACGGTGGCCGGCGCGTTGGCCAGGGCGTTCGGGCCAGGTGCGATACGTCAGCGTGAAGTTTTGGGGAGACGAAGCAGAGCCATCACGAGTTGACAAAGGCATAACAACTTTTCATGGAATCTGGCTGAACTGTGGACGTTCGCATCTGATAAGAGTGAGGGATGTAAGACATTATGGTCCAAGAGGAAAACAGGGAACGCCACACAAGCCGGGGCCTTGAGCATCATGTGACACCTCGTGCCGTTGCATCCTGCAGGCGTGGCCAAGGCGGTGGACAGCAATCGGCCGGTGCTGACAGTGCTGAGCGCCATGTGCTTAGCAGCTGTCCCGTGGATGCAGGTGCGGCACAGCTGGTCTTGAATAGGCTACTCTACCGCCTGTAGGGCGCTGCAAGGGCACGAAGCCCCATTCGAAAAGCAGTACGCAGGATGAGCAAACATTGTTGCATCCATAGGTGGAATGGACGACAGCCAATAGCAAGGCTACCACTGGGAGTGCATGAGAATGCATTCCTGCTTGATCAGGCACAAAGTAAGTTACTTGAAATATCACCCTGTACACCTGTGTTTGCTTGGCATTCTGGGGCAACACACGCTAGGCAACATTCGCTTGCTATTTGGCGCAGCTTGTGTGAAGCATTCGTTGGTTTGGTTGCCCTGGGCAATGCTCTGCTGCTTGCACCTGTGCAGGTCAGCCGGGCCGTCAGCAGTGGAGCCGTGGGCATCAGCTTGGGTGGCCTGGCGGCTGCGGCAGCATGCGGCGTCACAGTACACGGCATCCTGCTGGTGTTCAATGCCATCATGGCTAAGGTCCGTGCGGCATGTGCGTGTGCATGTGCCTTTTCTTGCACTGTGTTTGCGATATGATCCAGTTACCACCCAGCCACTGCGTGGAAGCACCTGATGATCAACTTTCTGTGCCTGCTCGCCCACCATCACTGCCCCTGCCTGCAAACAACGCACAATGCAGGCTTTGAGCCTGGGAGGGAAGGACCAGCCCTCCGCGCTTGGCATCCAACAGGCCTGCGTGCTGCTTTCAAGCCAGAAGACATTGCCTGTTGCTGTCACCGTCATCACCAAGCTCTCTGCGACCCTTGGCGAGGCTGCTGGCCTGGCTGCACTTGCAGCGGTGTTTGCACACTTGGCCCAGATCCTGCTGGACTCCTTCCTGGTGTCCCGCTGGCTGAAAGCGTTTGGCAGAATAGGCGAAGGCAAGCCCAAGGCTGCCACTGCATGACATGGCTAGCGTAGTTCTTTCCAATGTTTATACAGCTAGTCAACCACAGTGTCCTGTACACTGTGTTTTGATTGGACACTTTTCAAAGTACTGGTACTGCGGTGCAATGCATATCTGCAGTGATCACTAATTTTACAACAGCAAAATTGAAACCAAAATAACATCAAACATGACAAAACTGCACCGCCAGACGCCCAGCATGGTAGCTCTTGAAGTGATTCCCGTCACATTCAGCATGTTGGTGCATTGCATCCAAATTCAGTTCCCGCATCATCAACGCTTAGTTCCTGCAGCCAACCTGGTCCCTGCTGTCGCCGACCAGGGTAGGGTTCGCGCAGAGACGCTTGGCGTCCTCACCGCCTGCGCAGAAAGCGGGAAGAGGTCAGGATGAGCTGCAAGTTAACATTTAAACCATGGTGTCATTCAGAGACTGCAAGCGATTCCCACATCGCAGGCACCTGTAAATGACATGCAGCCGGAACACCATGGCACCCACCGATCAGCGCATCCTCAAAGTCAACGCCAGTCAGATCGGCACCGTCGAATGTTGTGCCGGTGATGACGGTGTTGACCATCTTAGCGCCCTTCAGGTTGGCGCCTGCAGAGACAACAGACGAGGTGCGGATTATGCAAGCCCAGACGCTGCCTCTTTACACCTGCAGCCTAGTAAGCATGGGTTCACAGGGGCTTACCACCCCCAACCCCACGTCCCAAGCGTGGCAGACTGTGCAGAACTACCCTGTGTGCCTGCCCGTAAAAATCCAAGCAAGGTCAGCAACACAACACACGCACAGTCCCCTCATGTTGATGAGTGCGCACTTGTGTCACCTGAGCGATAGAAGCCCAAGGGCTCAACACATGACCAATACCAGGAAGCTACGGAACCCAGGAAACCTCAGAACCCAGGTACGCACGTGTGAAGTCGACGCGATCAATGACACCGTTGGTCAGGTCCGCACCAGCCAGGATCGCATCGCGGGCGTACGCCTGATGCATGCAGTGTGGCCATGGGTGGTAAGGGAAGTGAGCCTTTGGGCCTACGTTGCTGAGAGATGAATCTCATGGCCCAGCCTGGCAGGGAGACATAAAAAGCTGGGCGGATGCCAAACTGGCGTGAAGGCTCGCTGGCAATGGCTGGCACGGGAAACACATGGAGCTGAGAAGGGTGCTGCCAAGCTTGGCAGCTGTGCATCGGGTCGCCGTCTGCTCATGTCAGGAGTAACAATGCAAGACGGTGCCATGCACTTACCTTCGTCAGCACTGCCTCCTGCATGTTGGCCCCAGTGAAGTCTGCATCAGACATGATGGCACCAGCCAGGACCTGCCACAGCATGAGAAATGCGTGGGAATTGATTTGAGCTGCAGATCGCGACATTCATGGAGCGCATCTGTGGCCAGGGTGCTGCAAGGACCAAAGGAACCTACCCTCTTGGTCAGGTCAGCGCCCTTGTAGGTGCACTTGCGCAGGTCGAGCAGCTTGTCTGCACAGGCGGCGAGGCAGCAGTAGCAGCTACATCAGGTGCTACAGTGGCTGCTAGATGCTGTTCCTGCTGTGTATGCAGATAACCTCGAGCGAGGCTCATGGTGTTGCAATGCAGACTCCTGGCGTTATGCAGTGCTGCTCACACACCAGACACAGCGTTGGCCTGCCCGATGGTGTTGCCGATGTAGCCACGGTCACAACGGTTGGGATCTGCAATGAAGGCAGCGCATGGTGAAGTATCAGAGCTGCATGGGTGGCAGATGCGTCTGGACACACATGCAGCACCCACCAGAATCAATGGGCGGCAGCTTGAACTCCGCGAACGCCATCTGGCTAGACATCAGGTTGACTGCAATCGCGGCGGCACCAGCGGCGGCGATGCTCTGCCAGGAAGGGCGCTGGGCTACACGAAGCACAGACACCCACAGCCTCTGGTGCGTCAGCCTCACCACTGCGATTCCATCGCACCGTCTGCAAGCCCGCAGCTGCAGCCACCAGATGGCATGGTAGCACGATTCCCAACTCACCAGAGCACGCAACCGAGAGGCGACCCCTGTGGCTAGACGCATTCGATGCCTTGGCTCGGACGCCGAACGCGCTTTTCTGCTGCAGAGCCATCTTGCTGATGTTTCCTGATGGGGATCAAATACGTGCGGTGGGATCGCAGACGTGCTTGACACTTAGCACAACGGGACGCAAGAGTCAGTTCATACTTGCTCCCAACCTGCACAGTGCATCAGGCCCTCAGTCTTGATGGCTGCCACTTCAACCTGGTCCAGCTAAATGTCAGGCAAACGTGCCACTCCAGGCTTCCTGCGGCGGGCATGGGATGCTGTTATTGACATCACACTGCGAAAGGAGGTAGGCCTCGAGCATGCGTCGCTCGCAGCAGCACAAGGTGTGCTGACCCACGCGGTGTGGTGCCCTGTTCCTGCAGGTGGTTGGCAAGGACAAGCTGGGGAACACCTACTTCAGGTAGGCCTGCGGCAAGGGCATCGTTGGGGCATTTGCGTGGGCTCATGCCGCAAGCCTGGTATCACGGTCCTTATACAGCACCTTGCACCATGGTTGGTGAGATCCATTAAAGCCTGCACAAAGTAGCACCTGCTGCATTCTCTTTTCAGGTATTGGGAGACGGTTCGAGGCGACAAGGTGGAACGACGCGAGGTGAGCAACGACACTCAGTTGTATGTGTCACCTTTGGCTTTCAGCGTCCTGGTGGCTTTTTCAGAAGACCTTGCCGCACTGGTTCTAGCACCAGAGTACACTACCCTGGTATTCCATTGCTGCCAGAAGTCACAGTGAAGAGCTGCCATGCCACCCAAATCCAGCACCGCAGCGTTTGGGCATGCGGGGGAGGGCAAAGGCACACCACCTGTATCATACAGGCTGTATGTATGTGCTGCACTGGCTGCAGGTCAAGTGGAACACAGTGTACGTGATGTACGACCCCAATGACATCCCATCAGAGTAAGCGCAGTGCCTGTAATGCCTGCAGCTGCTTTCCTGGCCAAGTCCGCCATGCTCATGCCCTGGCAGAGCAGGCAGATGCTCAGGCAACCTGGTTCATGGCTGCAGGTGGCGCATGTGGCTGCGAAAGCTGCGTGATGAACCCCCATCCGATGCAGAAATGGCGAAGTAAGTTTGCAGCAGGGCTGAGGATGCTCTTTCCTGCCTCGCAACATCCCCAGGGGGAAGCAGGCTCAAGTGCAGCTGCTTCCTGTGCCTGCCAGGACTACCCTGAGCGTCATGGCAGTCATGGGGCGTGGTTGCTTGCTGAGGCTTAGAAACCATGATCACTGCGTGGTGGCTGCTGCACTGCAGGAGTGAGGCCAAGGCTCAGGCGCTCAAGGCGCGAGTGAAGGCACTGGACGAGCAGGAGCGGCTCAGGCGCTTGCGCATGGAAAATATGGGCGTCCATGTGAGCTTGCGGGCGGGCAAGTGGCACAGCTCATGCATCCTGCAAGCAACTAGGTGTCTTGCCTTGCATCGTCAAAAAGCTTAGCTGTTTGGTGGACAGCATGGCCAGGAAGAGGGCGCATACGCATGCTGCGTTGGCAGTTTGCAGTTGGCAGGCCCTCAGCTGCTGCGTATTGCGTACAGTCGCAAGGTACCATATAAGGGGCACCAAGCTCAGCCATGCCTTGTGGCTTGGTTATTACTGACGTCGCGCGGCTGTTGTTTGTTGTGTTGTGCAGGCACACCAAGCATCGCAATCACCTGACCTGAGCCGCATGCTGCAGCAGATGGGCCATCCAGAGCAGGGCGCCAACCCGCAAGCAGCAGCTCCCTCCACACCACCGGCTGGGAAAGGTGAGCTGTTGCTCAGGCTGCATGATGCAGAGGCTGAGCGCTGCATTAGGCATGGTTGAAGGTCTGGTGCACTGCCCCGAACCTTCTTGCCCCACATGCACCTTGACTTTGCCTTGCTCGTGTCCAGAGCCGCCTGGGAGCAGCGACGGGTTCACGCCAGGCGTGTGGAAGCCCTGATGACGGCTGTATCATGTCAAATGAATAGTTTGTGCCAGGTTTTAGTGAGGTGTACATGAACGCAGGGGTGGGTTTATGCGTCATTTGCTGATCTGTTGCTCATGCATTATACATGTTACAGGCCCACAGCATGAACAGCTCATGGATCGAACGGGACATGGCAAAATAATGAAACAATGGAAACGTCAACATGCAAACAGGGGGATGTAAAACGCATAATTGGGTTCTTACGACGAGCCAGAATGAGTACTAGTGGTAATGAACATGAAAATGGGCACCTGAGTTCCAACTGCATTGATACCACATGGAAAATGATTGCTGCCTCTCATGGACCCTGGCTGCCCTGACAGGGTCACCTATATCACCTATAAAAAGTTGTGCACAATCTCTGAAAAGTGCACTTGCAAGCGGGTTCAGCGCTCCGAGCAGCAGGCGTATGCATACATGGCTTCCTGCTCCGTCATGTCAGCCGGCTCTGAAGGGGTGCTGTCCTCATCTGGTGGAAAAGAGCTTGTGGATGCTGCCGACAAGCTCAAGGCATCATCAAGGCAGCCCACAAAGTGCCGTATGAGCTGCTCGTCGCTCTGGGTGCCATGCCACGACACCTTGGTAGCCAGCGGCTGTTTGTCTATGGCCGTGAACAACCACAAGGGGTCGCGCGACAGCTGCGAGAAGGCTTTGTTCACCTGGTCAAGCGACAGCAGCGAAGGTGGTTTGTGAGCTTTGGTCATGCAGCAGTGATGGAGTGCCGTCAATGCTGCCGTACATAGGCTGCCAAACATAGGCTACCGAACATAGCCAGCTGACCTGAAGTCACACATGAAACCCTGTTTTTGCATGGGCATGGCCATGGCACTTGCTCATCACCTGCGTCAGTTGTGCATCGTGAGAGAGTGGACTCGACGTCGTAAACATGAAAGGCAGGCGCCCTGTTACTGACGGCCCTGCGGCGCTGAGCCCTGTCGACTGCGGTGCCATGTCGGGCTGCTGGGTTGTGCTCGCTCGCTGAAACAGCCTCGCCCACAACCCCTGTGCCATGCGCTTCGCGTCAGATGCTGGAACACGGCCTCCCGTCACTCCTCTCGGTTGAGCCAGCGAACAAGGATGGGGGGCCCGCAAAAGCGATTTGATAATTTGCAGCCAGTGAACTTCATTCATGCTCAAGTTTCTGTTGCAGTCTGGGTTGCAGCCTTTGGTGGCACAAGAAAATGGTACGCATGGGAAACAGGTGGATGCAACAGCCCTCAACATGCACCTAGCGCCTGGCAGGCGCAACCGCCAACAGCTGCTGTGACGCCAGCATCTCCTGCTTCAGCCTTGCTGCCCTGTTGATTGCCACGCGCCGCCACTGCACCTGTCTCAACAGGCCCGACGCTCGCTGCAGCTGCGCCGCCAGGCAGGACAGCTGCTGCTGTACCTCACCACCCGCTGTCGACGCACCAACTGTGCCAAGCCCTCCTGCCCCCCCGGTGCCGGATGGCCTGTCGCCTTGCTTGCTGCTGGCGGCAGCCTGCCCCTTGGCCGCCCTGGCCAGGCGCGCTGCTGCTGCTGCAGCCGCCTGCACCTCAGCTGGTGTGGCTACAAGCCGGCTGCGCATCATGTGCCGCACCGAGCGTGGCGGAGGAGGCTGCTCGGCCCGCAAGCGCTGCCGCTGCTCCTGCTGCTGCTTCCAAAGCAGCTGCCTGAGCTGGCGCCCCGATAAGCCTTGCCTGGGCGTTGATGCTGCCGTGCCTGGCTGCGTCGGACGCACCGGTCCTACTGAGGGGCCTTGCAGTGCTATGCCTGCCCTCTGGACAGCATCAACCCATCCTTGGCCACCTGAAACAACAGACGGCGTGTGTGGCGTGCCTGGTGCACTGCCAAGCAACCCTGCACAGGCCCTGGCCTGCAGCTGGGCTGGTGCCTGCGCTTGCGGCTGCGGCAGCAACGGCACAAGCGCCCTGCCTGGTCGTGACAGCTGGTGGATGATGGCGCTGGACGCTTGCGTCAGCCAGGCCCTCACACCAGCGTGCTGCAGCAGCGCCGAGTGTGGCTGCAGCTGCTCCGTCGCCCACAGGCACAGCACCCAGTCACGGCATGTAGGCGTGGGCAGGGCTGCCGCAAGTCCCGCCCTGCTGCTGCCGCAGCTGCTGCTGCGCTCGCCGCCGCTGGAAGTTACGCTGCCTGCGGTGTGGCAGGTCGCCGTTATGGACTGCACAAAGTCGAAGCTGACGGGGATGCACAGCCGGGCAGCGGCGGCGGCAAGCTGCGCGGCCTCGCGGCTGCTCGCCTGCCCAGCCTGCACACGCCGCTGCGCAGCTTGGAAGAGGTCCTGCACAGCGCGGCTGCAGCTGCGGGACTGCAGCACAGGCGCTGCCTGCCCAGGCCTGGACCCTGTCTTGCCAAGAGGCAGACTGGGCGCCTGCAGCCCTGCTGCAGCCTGCTTGACCAGCTGGGCGTGACGCAACCGCCTGCGCTGCCCTGCCTGCTGCGTGAGCACTGGCAGCGCCGACAGAAACATCGTCAGCTCCCGCGTGCTGGCGGTGTCTGCACCGGCTGCCATGCACCTCAGCAAGCTGCGCACGCAGCCCTGTGGCAGCCGCATAGCCGCCAGCCTATGGATCACAGGCTTCAGCGTCAAGGCAGCAGCCTTGCCCTCAGGCTCCCCAGGGTCTGCTCTGCCACCCCTATCCTTACCGCTGCCACCCCAAGCAGCACTTGCACCTGCGCCTGAACTAGCGCCTGCATCAGCGCCTGCTTCAGAGCTGCCTGGCATCCAGCCTTCCCTGGCCCCCAGCATCTGTCTGCCCTTAACCGTCCCTGGCCTGAGCTGCTGCTTTTCCCGCTGCTGCGTTTGGCCGCGACGCTGCTGTGCTGCGCCGTTCCTGAGTATGCGAGCGAGTCCATGGGCAGCCATAGCCGCATCACAACAGCTCATTGTCACGCCAGGAAGTGCTGCAGCAGCCTGCCGTCCTGGCTGAGAGTGTGGCAAGGCTGCAGGTGACGGCGCTCGCCTGGGCCTGCTGTCAGCGTTGCTGCTGCTGCTGCCACTGCTGCTGCCGCTGTTGCTGTACCTGTGGTCATTCAGCTTGTTGCGCCGGCGTCCCTGGTGTGCAGGCGGCAGCGGCTGCGCCTGCTGTACCCTCGCCAGCGCCGCCTGCAGCCATGGCTCAGTGGGCAGTACGCCCAGCCGACCCAGGCTGTACAGTGAAAGCGCCAGCTCTGGACCGTCCCAGGGGAGTTGAGCAGGACAGTGACCTTGCGACCCCTCGCTGTTCAGCTGATGCAAAGATTGCCATCCGTGCAGCTGGGTTGCCTGGCTTGGCTCCTGCTCCTGCTGCTGCTGCAGTTCCTTGGGTTTATCCTGCCGTGTATTTGGCTGCTGCTGCTGCTGTTGCTGCTGCTGTGTGCTGGGTTCCTGCAGGCAGCACTGCAGTAAGCGCTGCAGTACCCGCAGGTGTGGAACCCTGAGTATGCCAACACCCCGTCCGTCAGGCCTGATGGTGTGGTCCATCTCGGCCAACGCCCACAGCACCGCTGCAACGCTGCGTGGCTGCAGTTCTTCCACACTGCTACCGGGACGAAGCTCAGGCTGCCAAGATGTGTCCAGCCCAGCGCATATGCTGGTGCTTCCAGCCGCATGATTGTTTGAGGTGCTGGTCCCAGGAGAAGCGCTGCTGCTGATGTCACTGCTGCTGCTGTTCATGCTGTTCATGCTGTTGATGCCGTTGATGCTGGCCACACAAAGCATCTGGAGCTGCCTGTGCAGCACCTCTGGGTGTGGCTGCAAGCCAAGCCTGCAGGTCAGCAGGCATCAACAGGACATACAGGATCACAGCTTATCACAGCACAGGGCAGGAGGGAGCACGTCCACGAACACTGCTTGCAAGCTTTCTGCTGCATCCGTAGTTTGGTGCAAACCAACTATACGCTAGCTGTGCACAGGCACCATGGCTTCCTTCCTGTGCACACCATGACACCCTTGCCCTGCCTTGTGCAGACAGCATGGCACTATAAGACCATGGCACTTTGACAACATGGCACAATACACTGGCAGAGCGCAGCTGGCGCGCACCTGGCCAGCGCCCACAGCACCATGGCCGTCTCCCCAGCATTGAGCTCCAGCACATTCACCCTCAGCTCCGCAGCCAGCTCCTCCTGTAAGGAAGGACCCAGGCGCCAGCGCAGGGTGCCTAGCGCCCACCAAAGGTTGGACAACTCCTGAGGGCCGCAGTCCTCCAGCTTGGGGACGATGTTGGCAAGCATCTCCTGCAGGGTGAGCGCAGCAGCAAGCGTACAGGCATATGCATTAGTTGTAGCACAAGCAGGCTTTGCTGGAGCGCCGCAGGCACACCCCAAAAAGAAGTGCAGCACAGTGTGCACAGCAAGCCTGGTGGTGCAAAAAGCAAGAAGCACAAGCAGAGCTTGGGCTGTCAAATGGCTACCTCGCACCTGCATCCACTGACGCTCCGGCATGACCTTCAGTGTGGCCACTGCCCACACCACATTGCACAGGCCCTGCGCCGTGCACTTGTGCGCCAAGCGCACCGCAGTCGCCAGCAGCTGCTGCAGGGTTTCTGACTCCACATGCTGCTCCATCTTGGCGAGCGCCCACACCACACAGCACAGCTCATTGGGTTCGAAACTGCAAACACCAGGCGGGCAGCAGACAGCAAAAGGTATTGAGACGCATATAGCACGCTCTGCATCTGCGATATGATCGCGTTACATGGTGTCCACAACGGAAGCCCGTGCTTGCAGGTGCACGGCAAATCAACATGCGATATCGGCTGCATTTGCTGATGCGTAACTGCGAGTAGGTATGTGAATTTTAGCTGGTGACTCACCCTGGCAGGCACTGGATGCATGCTGCCACCAAATGCCTCAGGCGCTCTGTGCCAGGTGTGTAGTGCGGCTGCACAGCCAGCGCCCAAAAGATGTTGGCCAGGTCCTGAGGTGCAGCGGCCACATGCTGTGCTGAGGGCCTGCCACCCGCCTGCCACCTGCGCTGGGTGCTATCAGCGCTGCTCACACCAGAGCCGCCAGGGCCTGTGCCCTGTACCTGGCCGGCAGGCGCGCTGCAGCGCCACTGGAAGGTTGCTGCGCGCTGAAGGCCGGTTTCCAGCCAGGCGGCATCTGGTCGCAGGCTCAGGCGGGCTGTGCACCAGAGCAGCTGCGCCAGCACCTGTGCAAGGATGCAACAGGGATGAAGCAGGCTCAACCACCACTTGCCTTACTACTGACAAATATCACTAAAACATGCGTTCAATTCGTGGCTCCCCACGATGGAAGGATGCTAGCATGAAGCGCGAAGCAGCGTGCTATGCTCACCCTTGGCGTTGCAAACTCGAGCGCCAGGCGCGAGTGGTACAGAAAAGCGCGGCGCCAGGATGCAGAAGGGCTGTGCTCCATCACCACCAGAGACCATGCCACGTTGCACATCGCCTGGACAGCAGATTGCAGGCGGAAGCCACGGCCAGCAGCAGTTTTAATCAGCGTGAGGTGACATACTGTAGGGCGGCGGGCGCTGCAATCAGCCTGAAGGGCTGTGCTTACCTGCGGCGTGCAGGTATGCATTATCGCTTCCATGCGCGCCAGCGCTGTGGACAGCCAGGTGTCTGCTGGTCGCCTGCCGAGCTTGGCCAGCGCCCACAGTACGTTGGACAGCGCCTGCGCTCCAAAACTGGACATCTGGACCTCTGCAACAGCCATTGCTGTCTCCAGAAGCCCAGGTGGGAGCCGCTGCACCTGCTGCTGCCGTTTCCCTGCCTGGCCAGGTGCCATACCCGTCTGCTGCCCAGAGACGGACTGCGTTTCAGACAGTGTGGCAAGAGCCCACAGCAACATCGACAGGTCCTGTGGATTGAACTGGCCTGTTGGTAGCAACCGTGTGGCTTCAGTCAGCAAGGCAGGAAGCCATGGGCTCCACAACTGAGACGGCACACCAGCCTTGGCTGCCGCCCAAAGCGCAGTCGTCACCTCGCGGGGCCTGAACCTGTATTGTGGAGAAGTGCGAGGCAGGCATTTTGGGTGGGCAAGTGCATAAGTGGCTTCACTGGGCCCTAGCCCCAATGCTACTGAGGAGTTGTGGTGCGTGTGCTGGGTTTGCATGACTCCCTGTGCAGTTGCTCCCTGCATACCTGGGCGCGTGACTGGCCACAGTCTTTGTCAGTACCTGCGCCACAAGCTGGCGATACTCTTGCAGCTCATTTAGTGGGGCTGTTGCTACCGGAGCTGTCTTTGCCAACCCTGACAGCAGCGCGACCGCCTGAATGTGGTCCAGCGAGTGGCCAAGCTGCTGATACACGCCTTGCAGCTCCAACCATGACTGGCAGCCTTTGATGTCTTGGCATGCGGCAGCGTAGCGCCGCTGCTGCTCGTCACACCCGGTGCGAGTACCTGACGCCATGTCAGTGTGCGTGAACTCATGCCGCGATTGCCTGCTGCTGGGCCGTGGTGCCGGCGCAGGTATTGCAGCTGTGTGGTGGGCTTGTGCTGTCACCGCGCGGCTGCTGGGGCCAGGCCTGCCGTATGCCGTTCTACCACCAGCCAGGCCCGCTTGTTGCTGCCGCGCTCCCTGCTGAGGCAGCGCATATGCATGCGCCATGGCAGCAGCGCCCAGTCAATGCTGCGTGTTTCCGGAGTCAGCGCCACTGTGATGGCATCATCAAGTCAGCTCTGGCTTTTGCTATGTGCTGCACAAAATTTGCTATTTAGAGTGGTCCACACTTTTGCAGCTAAGTTTCTGGTGTGCATTCTTACGTTTGCGTGGCGCTAAACTCAGCCGTTTTGGCTGTGGCATCCCCTCCACCATCACCACTATCTCCAAACAGGACGCCTGCAGCAACACTTGTTTCAAGGACTTCTCCAATGCAGTTTGCATGGACGCCATGAAGACCATCACCGCCGCCCTTGACCTGCCGCCTGACGCGTTGAAGCGTGTGGGCTTCCAGGTCTACTCACCTGGCCCGCCTGCCCCGAGTGGCCAGAGCTCCGATCAAGACAAGCTGCGGTACCGCAACCCCCGTCTCTTCCTTGACTCGCCTCTCACTGCCATCCGCCTGGTCAACATGTACGTGGACAACCCGTACACGTACACCACAACCCTAACTCCCCCATTGACCCTGCCACTGGTCGCCTGTACAAACTGGACTTCTGCTTCAAACACTGCTCCATTGACGAGCTCACCGCCAGGCAACTGCGGGTCGACATCCTGTTTGGGCCGCTTGACCGACACACTTTGCAAGGCCACTACCCTCTGGCCCACGCCTTCCTGGACCTGGTGCGTGCGCATGACCGCGCTCCAAGTGCTGCCTTCTTGCGGATGCTGCACAGAATGGTGTTTGCGGCCAAGTCCGATGACATCTTTGACATCATCGACGTCATCGACAATGGCTGGGGCATGAGCTTTGCAGCTGTTCCCTCATCCGACTCGTTCGCCCACGTGATCAGGGACTGGTCGAAATACGCATCCGAGCCTCGCATGCCATGTGGCCTCACCATTTGGCCCAAGGCCCACACGCCGGCTGAAGTCACGGAGGAGGCTACGCGCCTTCCCCCGCCTGCCCAACGACAGCATGGAGACACCAGTTCGCCACACGCGGCCCTCGCCCTGCCTGCAGATGTGCATTGGCTTACTACCAGGTGGCCGCATCTACCCGCCGCCATCAACAGTGTCTTTACCAAGGCGGGCCTGCCGCCAGCTGCAGCGATGGCAGTCTCACTTGCAAGCCCGGCCTACAATGGTCTCCAGTTCTGCAACCCGGCCTTGCTCGTCCTGGTGCCTGTGTCCTCGGTCGACGAGGTTGTCCGCGCCACTGCCTTCTCCCGCACGGTCACCCTGGGACCTGTGGCACAGCTTCTGGTTGGACCTGGCGGCCGCCACACACAGTTTGGTGACAAGGTCGACATCAGCCTCCTACACATTGGCGAGATTGTCCGAATTGCGGCGGACACGAAGACAACAGTGCTGCAGGTGCTAGCTCAGCGCCCTGACCTGGCAGGGGACAAGCCAGACCAAGTGCGAGAGGAGAAGTACGCTCGCCCAGCTAAGCGCCCCACGCAACAGGACGTGCCTGCCATACCTGCACCTCAACGCAAGCCACAAAACGGTGTCTTTTTCTCCTTGGTAAGCGCCTCGCACACACGGCACACACCTTTTGATACTGTGCATGGCAGGCCACTCATGCCCAGCCCCATGCGCACATGTCACCAGAACGACCTCACAACCCCCATTGCTGTAGCACAATAACCCTGCAGATATAAAGTGTTGTGCTTGCCCTTCGAGTTGCCACTACTCCCTCCTGCCAAGGGGCCAACGTGCGGCCAGATGCACCTGTCTGCTTATCCCAATAGAATGCTCGTATGGCTCTAGTCCACGTTCATTATAACACTCTGAGCCCCATGGTGTTTGAATACGCCACACTTGGCAAACATGCGGGTGTTGTTGCCGCATCTACTACACGCGTGTTTCCTGCAGCTGCCTTGGCATATGGTGGGGAAACCTCAGACCCTGACATGGGTACTGACGCTCCCTGACAACACCTGCGACCGCTTGTCATGCCAGCCACGCTGTATATTGAACCGCAAGAATTGTATTTTTGCGTTGTTCACTCTTGCAATATGCTGTTGTGACGCAAGCTGCTCACTGGCCATCAACTGCTTGACTGGTGTGAGCAGCAGAAAGCCTCCCCAATGCTTCCACACCATGCCCCTGCATGGCGCAACGTTTTGTACCCAGCCTACCAGCCACGACGCGGCAACTTTGCAACGCCTGAACTTGCCCTGAGGCTCTTTGTGCACCACAGAGTAGACCTGCGCTGCATTGCAGGGGCAAGCATCTTGGCGCAAACCAGCCTTGAGCACCTCACGCAGCTTCTTACAGCTCAACAACGCTTCCGTGCTTTACATGAGGGTTTTGTGTTGCACACAGAAGAGACCTACGGTAGCCATGCCACAACTCTGAAATACATTGATGGCCGATGGTGGTGGCTTGACAGCTACTGCCCGCGTCATGCTGACCTGTCTGACCCAGTCGATCTCGCTGTCCTGCACCGCGTTGGCAAGGCCCTACATGCCTTGTTCCCTGTCACCACCCTGGACTCTTGCATTGGTGCTAGCATTTTTGCCCCTCCTCAGCTCCTGCGGCGACAGCTGTGCTTGAGCGCATAGATGAGATGATGCACGATCGACCTCTGTCAGCCGCACCCAAACGCCAACGTGATGGCGACGCACACAGTAGGGAATCGACTGCACCCCGCGCCGCGCCCCAGCCACCTACTTCAACCTCACAGTATGTGACTCCAATGCCCCTTGAATCCACCTGACCGCTGCTGCAATGCGGCACCTATGACGCGGTCCGTTGCCCCTGCTACCACAACTGCCACTGGCCCCGCTGTGCACTTGCCCTGCCTGGCCACGGCCGGCACGCCTCAAGCTTGCACACCATCAGTGGGCATGGCCAACGCCGGTACGCTTTCAATACTGCAGTGGAACATACAGGGCCTGCTTGGCAGAGACAGCCTGCCTGTCCATGACCTTAATGCCATCCTGGTTGAGCACATGTGCACATGCCTGTACAGGCCTGCGCTTGTCTTCATAAGTGAAACACACTTGTTCACATACCAACACCGCTCCTCCCTGCAGGAAGTGCGACATGTCTTTGCTCATCTTGGGTACACCCTTTTCCTGAACAGCGTTGATGCTGACGGGCCGAAGCCGACGGCTCTCTCACGCCGCCGCCCCTTGGCTATGGCCCCTGGTGGCGTCTTGCTAGCAGTACGCACACCACTGGCGTCACATCCCCTAGCCCGACTCAGGGACGTCCCCATGCAACTTGCAGGGTACTGCCTTCACCTTGAGCTCCCCATGGTCACACAAACCTTGCACGTGTTTTCTGTTTATTCCCCGCCCGCTGGGACGCAAAGTAACGATGCGGTTCGCGGACACCTCATTTCATACCTGGACACAGCAATGGAAGCTAGCCATAACCACCCTTGCCTCCTGGCAGGGGACTGTAATCACGATGCGCGTCGCATATTAGCTGCCACCTGTTCCTCTCCGTTGTCGGGCCTTGCCAAGCGGTGGTGCCTGCGACCTGTGAACGCCAGCATCCCAACCCCACACCTCACTCAATTCCCTCATGCTGCAGCCAACCTTCCATGCTTTATGACTTTTTGGTATCAATCTTCCTATTTGACAGTACAAGCGGCGCCGCGAGAAAGCTATCCGTGGAGGTTCTGACAGCTACCTGCACCTGCTCTGATCACATAACCCTACTTATGCGTTGCCCCGATGCAATGTTGCCAGTGCGTCAAGCACCTCCTGTCACGACAGCACCCTGTGCAACCAATGCAAGAAAGAAAGAAAGAAAGAACTACGCCCGTGGGCGTGAGTTAAGGAAGAAGCGTAGTCAGCAGGCAAGCCTGCCCTACACAACACCGAAGGAACCAAAACCCTGCGGCAGAGTTAACGCACAGCAAACAATTGCCCCCAAGGGGGAGTTTAACAAGGGGCAGACAGAAAGTCAAAGAGCCAGGTGTGCAAGCTGTCCCCCATCGTCACTCTTCAACCGCAGCCCCGCCCTTGCTGCACGCCTGGCTGACAGGCTGGTGCTGCACCAGAGCCCTCTCAGGGGTCAGCACTGTCCCCGGCAATAACTCCTAGCAGAGTCCTGGCTTATTTGCCAAGGGGCCGCCCCCCAACAGCCCCCTGACTAGCTCTGTAGGCCTAGCATCAGTGAGGCTGAGCTCCATTTCTGCAGCGTGCTGACAGCCAGCCAGCGCAAGCGATCGCAGCTCCACAGCAGTGGCACCAGCTCTTGCAGCAGGGGGCAGGCTAACAGATGTCCCCGCGTCGGTCGTGCGCGGCACCCAGCCTGGATTTAAGAGGGGGCGCCCTCTGTAAAGTGGTGGGTACTGCCACCTGTCAGGCCGCCGCGTTGGCCAGCGCTGCCAAAACGTTGCGCTCTGCCACCCGCGACTGCGACTCAGGCCTGTCGCGCCGCTTGCAGCCGGCCAGCTGCTGCGCTGCCCCGCCCTCCTCCAAGTAAAACTCCAATGTGCACGCCTTGTTGAAGCAAGCGCCCCGCCCCGCCGTGCCCTGCAAGTCATACAGCGCGTTATCAAGCCCAAAATCACCCACTGCATGTGCGTTATGCCCTTCTCATGTGCAGACGTTGGCAAGCTCCATTCGGTGTTGTGTGCTGCAAAAAGCGCCTGTATGAAACTCAACCAGGCCTTCCCCACCCAAGCAGTCCGGACTGGATCCTGTTCCCCACAAGGATCCTGTTCCCCACAAGCATAGGGGGTATGGGCCTCACGCCGCTCATCATTGACTATGCCCAGATTGCGGCAGCAGCTCTCACTCGAACCCTGAATGATCATGGAGATCTGGGTATCATGACCCAGTGCATCATTTCCGCCCAGGCACACGACCACGGCCATGGCCATGGCCACCTGCCCCTCGCCCTGCGCTCGCGCATTCACAAGCACTTTGATCACCCCATCCCGCTACGCCAGCTCAGCCTCGTGTGGGACTGTGGTATTTCCTTCACCTCAGGAACCTGGGTATCGCCGCCCTGCATGGTGACCGCCTGTGGCAGGCCCTCACTGCGCTGCGTGGCCCTGTGCTGCCCGCGCTCCCAACAAAGACTCTTCGACCCCTGTGGGCTCTTGGCATACACTCCCTGCTCTCTATTGTCACCATGGATGCAACCTCCAACCGACTTGTCACATTACCCTTAGACAGACTACACGAGGCGGCGGACCCACATGTGTGGCGCGAGACAAGCACGGCCAGAGTAACGCCCACCCGGCTTGCCCTCAATCGCCTTGCACTCCTCCTCTCTGGGTCTGGCCCAAAGGAGGCTGCCAAGTTTAACGGAAAAGATCCTTTGCCTTTTGGAAATGCAAACAACGTGTTATACATCCTGTACTATAGTAGCTACCTGCACCTGCTGCACCCCCCAACGCCACCCGACCCGAACCCCTACCCGCTCCTGCTGCTCATCCGCAGATGCAGCTGCCTCATTCAACTGACCATCCAGATCATCCACACGTTGCACCTCTTGCTCCTTTTGTAACTCCTGTAACTCCTGCGCCTGCAGCTGCACACCTACCACACCCTGCCAACACCGACGCGCACGCGCTTGATGCAGCCGCCACATATGCGGCCGCTGACGCCCAGTACAACGACCACTCACCCCCGCGGAGGGTGCGGCCCCACGTTGACACTCTCCCCACACATCACGTACACACTGACCAGCCGCAGCCGGCGCTCGTCCCCCAACAGACACGACCCACAGGACCCACACTGCCCATACCCACCATGCTGACAGCACCGGCAGCTGCTACACCAACGCAACGCCCAGGCCTACATACGGACGATCACGCCCTTCTTGACCGCCTCACATCATTCAACACGCTGCCGGTCAACCCGGCTCTGGACATAGCGCCGCCCGGGACCTTCATCATCCAGGTGGGCCTCAGACCGGCAGACGAGGAACAGCCAATACAACGCACAGACACAGCGTTCGTGTACAACCCTGATGGTGCATGTGCTGGCATGATGTCCGTGGCGCGCCTCAACTGGCTGACAAGCCAGCGGGCATGCACACAAGCTGCCGAACCTGTTCTCTATGCCAGCCTCTCCAAAGGCTCGCTTGCCAGGGACCTTGCGCACTTACTGACGCAATCGGCGTACCGCCGGGGCCAGGCCCAGCGTCAGCGGCAATTGCCTGATCACTATTGGCAGGTGCCAGAAGCTCTGATGCGTCTCACATCCACCACCTCCGCGGTTGTCACACAACACTTTGCTACCCCGCTGTCTGCATCCCTCCTTGCAACCACCTTCTACTCCACAGACCCTCAACACCGCCTTTTCAGAGCGCAGGTCTCGCCATACAGCACGTGGTGGACAGGCGCCTCTTTTGCATTCCCCCCGTGTGATGCCCGCTCTATCCACCGGGCGTTTCGATGGGCTGTGCCTTCCGCCCTACGCTCCACGGAGCCGTGCTGTACCTACATGTACCTGCCTGTACCCCTCTGGAAAACCGCGTCAGACCACTCGCTCCTCTACCCCCCCCTAGTCTGTATACTGGATGCCATTCCAAGGGGCCAGCCTGGCGCGCTTCTCTCAACGCCCTGCTGCTACCAGGATGTACCAGATCTCTCCTCACCCAGACCTGCCCCCTGGACGCTTCTTTTCATTTGTGTAGCGGACACGAAAGGCCTGCGCCTCCTCTTTCCTGACGTGGCCCGCTTTGATCACTTACACAACAGCATTGTCCGATGCAGGACGCAACCGCCTTGCCCGCCTGGCTGCCGCCGACACCTTGTGCCTGATCCGTCCACCCCCCATGGCTTCAACACTGCCTGTCAGCTTACCCATACAAGGAAAGCAGCGCTCAGCGTGCCCGCACTGTGCGGAGCGCCTGCTCAGCACCCGTTGCAGTGGTCCCCGGCTGGCTCTGCATACTACACAGATGGCAGCTGCATAACACAGGACATCGGCACCAACCGCCTGGGAGCGGCCTTCTTCCACATGCCATCACACACCACGTGCTTGGTTGACCCCGCAGGAGATGCCGAAACAAACACTATTACTCATGCTGAACTTGCACCCATCTACTTGCCCTCAGGCACTCTACGCAGCAAGAGCACCTGCAACCCATCTGCATCTTCAGCGACAGTCTGGCTGCCATTTTTCTAGTGCAGCGCATTGTCCGCTACCCCACACATTACACGAGTCCAAGCACCAGCCATTGCTGCAAGACATCCAGAACCTCCTGCTCAAACACGCCCGCTACCACATTTCGCAAGGTTCGGGCACACGCAGGCGTCCCGGGCAATGAAGCAGCGGACACTGGCGCTACCCACGCAGCGAAGGACCCATCTGCATGCACCCACACCATCCAGCCGCATGCCAACCTTTTTCTCGCGGGCCTTACTGCATGGCCATGCGCAGCCTCGCGACGCAGCAACCGCCTTTCCTTCGTAGATGACCTCTGCGAAGCTGTGAAGCTGGCGGCCATGGACACGCCTGAGCGAAACGATATGCAAAAAGTTTACGCGGCCTGAAACGCCGACAGCAGTGCCACTCCCCACTGCAGCGCGGCCGGCAGTTCCTGGCGGTTACTATTGGCACCTGCGACAACAAATCAATGCAGTATCCAATGCACAGGCAAGCAATCACATGTGGCATTCCCCACGCTGCAAGTTCAGCGCCATTCGCACTGTTCTGAACGTCCGCTATGGTTCCCTCTGGACAGCACACAGGGCACGCACCGTGGGCAGGCCGTACGTCACAGTTCTGGGCACCATCGCCAACGGCTTGTGCCTGGCCCCACTTGACTCAGCTGGCCACCTCCTTGGCGAATGCAGCCACCGTAACATCAAGTGCATGCACATTGCTCGCCACAACAAAGCCGTTGGCCTGATTCAGGCTGCCATAGCTAGCAGTCCCTTGGGGGGCAGCTACACGGTTATGGATGCATGTGGCCGTGACGCTACGCCTGATACTGTTGCTGCCACACGCCTCCCACCCTGGTTGCTGCCCACAATGCCTACACGCGTACGCAACGAATTGCGCCCGGATATTTTCATTATTGAGGGTCTGCGTCTACACGCCGGCATTGCGCTCACCACCGCCTCTCCTTCTCTGTCCCGATTCGTCCTCTCGCTGGCTGCAAGCGCGCCCCGCTGAAGAACTGCAACACGTCCGCCTTTGCTCTGCGCTGCGGGACGCTGGTTGGGTGCTTGCGCAACCGCCTGTTGCTGCCGCCCTGCCCTCTGCTTGCAGGTTCTCTGTCATCATGCTCGGCCACACTGGGACCGTCTTCAAGCCGTTCACAAGATACCTCAAGCCATTTCGGCTGCCTGCGCAAGATGTTCGCACACTCATGCATGATCTGCACGACCATGCAGTCCAGACTGCTCATGCAATAGTCACTTAACGCCGTCGCCTGGAACACTCTGCATACAACAATGACTGCACTCCTTCTGACCCCCCTTCATTTTTCATTCTTAGGTGTGGGGGGCGGTCTGAGATCGTTCTATTCCCTCACTCCCGATAAGCCACGCCCAGTGCGCGTTTCTCTTTCTTTCTTTCTTTTATTGCTGGCGGATGTAATGAGTTCAACGTGATTCGCCGGGAAACACCAGTTTGTCTTGAACGAAGCGTTGATTTCGGAACATGAGAACCAGGGGTAACTGTTGATTTTAAGTAATTTATTACTGATGGAAGCTCAAACTCCATGAGCCTCCATGCAGATCAATGTGTACCGGATCAACATCCAAACAAATCCACAAAAATGTTGGAAGCATCTGTTATCACCCATGCACGTTGGGCACGTAAGCTGCCTCAACCGTTGCCATTAGCCCTTGGTGTCCACCGGTGTGTCCACTGCAGGCGTGTTTTGTACAATGATGTGCACAGTGCCTTGAACGCTCTTATCTGGCACAGCCTGCGCCATGCAGCACCGATACAGCGAAACCGGCTTCATAAAACGGTTGGGCGCGAGCGATCCCACAACAGCAAGGACAAGTCAGCCCCCTGCTCACCTTCTGCCTTGATACGACGCCCACAACAAACGCTCGTATTTGCCTTGCCCTCCTTTCGTGGAACACGGAAAGTGTGCCCATGCGCTGCAAGACAAAGGCATGGCCAGGCGTGGCAGGTTGACGGACATCACCGCACGAGAAGGTTCACCAGGAACAGGTACAGGGAGGTTTGGAGGTTTTGCGTCAGATACAGGGCGCATCCTGGATGCCTTACCTGAATGACAGGCTCCAGCCTCGCGCCAGCTAGAAGAAGCAATGACACGCAGTCTGCGCGCTCGCTTGCTGCAGCCCACACCAGGGCTGTGTAGCCACACTGTGGAACGCAAGTGGGCAAGGCGACAGACAGAACGGTAACAGGTGCACATTAAACAACATGTCAGCTTCCTGAAGAGCGGCTGACAGCAAACCACCAGGCTTGGGGCACTAGGCCAGGCAGTACATGTAAGCCAGTGTGTTCAAGGCTGTGGCTGTGCTTGCCCATGTGCTTTCATCACAGAACGTACTCACATTTGACTCGGCATCCACGTCCGCACCAGCGCGTATCAACAGTTCACTGACATCCACAAGGCCATGCTGCGACGCAAGGTGCAGCGGCGCCCAGCCTTTCTGCTAACAGCAGCAGGCAGTGCAACAGCTCCAGTAAATCCCATTTCGGCCTGTTGCAGCATGCCTGGCTAGCTGAATTCTTGACATTATGAGGCCTGATGGAACGGCAGATCGCTGCAGTGACAGGCGTTTCGCACCTTGTCTGTCGCATTGACAGCTGCGCCATGTTCCAACAAGATGTCAGCAACTTCGCATAGATTGTTCTGTGCCGCAAAGTGCAGTGCCGTCCACGAATCCTGATCAAGAGTCACAGCAAGAGGCAAAATCACAGGAATGTTGCTCAAAACTGCTTGAGGCAAAGCTTGAGTACATGTCGGGTGCGGTGCAGCTGCGAGCAGGCCACCTTCTGCACTGTGCCAGCCTGCTGTGAGGCGCCTGCATGCATTACCTTGTCAGTCTGGTCCACACGTGCACCATGCCGGAGCAGCAGGCGCAGCGCTTCTAGGTGACTGAAGCGGGCAGCATGGTGCAACGCCGAAAGCCCCTCCTGCGGCACATGTTGCAGCAGGGTGCGCAGTGCGCACAGGCACCACGCAGCATGAGCAAATGCATGGTGCGCGCCAGTTGCGAGCAATGCCCCTGGATCCATGTGCTGCTGCTACGGGCTGGTCACGCTGAGCAAGTTGTCTTCAACTCGGCCCAGCCTTCAACTCGGCCCAGCCTTCAACTTGGCCCAGCCTTCAACTCGGCCCAGCCTTCAACTCGGCCCAGCCTCACCCTATCTGCTGCATGCAGGTTGGCGCCTGCAGCAATCAGTAGCTGGATGCACTCCAAGCAGCCGTTCCTGGTGGCCACCGCCAGCGGCCTCCTGCCAACCTGTTGGGTTACGTGCACGTTGCACCCACATCACCGATCAAAGACATGTGCACTAGGGCATCGTGTGGCTTGCCACTATGCGTGGCACGGACATGTTAATCCACAGCCTTGCACACTTCCTGCCTGTGATAATCCCACTTCAACCCACCATCACTTGTACCACAGCAAATGCCACTTTTCCATCACTCCTGCATCTCATCGCGATGACCCAGGCAGCCATGCAGGCTGTGTTCACCCAGGTCCCCACACCTTGTCCGCTACGTCTGTCTTGGCTTTGTGGGCCAGCAGCAATGCCATGCACTTGGCATCGCCGTTGCTGGCGCACCAGTGCAAAGGTGTCCAGCCATCCTGCGCATGGCATACGTGGCAGCAGCAGTGCAGGCGGTGGGCAGGGCTGCAATGCAGATCTGTGCCTGCAAACTTCCAGTGCGCATACCGCTGGTGCTGCCTTGCGTGAGCTGGCGTGTCTTGCCGCAGCAGAAAAGGCTGCTGCTGTGGCGGCAGATGCGTGCGAGCCCCCGGATGGATCTGTGACCAATTGGCGCTGCACCAGCTGGTACCCAGCACAAGTTTGAGCGCCCTGTTTCTTCAAGAATCTGCCGAGCTCAGGCACACAGTGCACGGCAATGCGTTGGAAAGCCAGCGTGTCTTACCGCGTCACGTTCGTTTACAGGCTGAATGCCATCATGCAGGAGCACAGTCAAAGTTACTGCATCCTGGTCCCGGCAAGCCACCAGCAGCAGCCCCTGAGAGTTGACAGGGCGCAAGCAACAGGCAGGGTTTTGAGTGCCCTCAGAATCAGTCACCTCAGGCATCGTGCCATGAATCGCGCAGCCCACTTCTGCTGCCAGGCCTTTGGCGTCGTCGCATCAGAGCAGTTGCCACCCACTAGCCCTGTGCTGACATCAGGCGCCATGCAGCCCATCAGCCGCTGCAGCATGGCGACGATGCTGGCCTCTCTGCAGCTGCTGCCGGTGCTGGGTGGTGCTGCTGGGTGCAGAGGCCTTTAGCGGATGCCACGCGAGCAGGGAAGGCAAGTTGCCGGCTGCTGCGAGTTGCTTGCGTGAAATGGTGTTTGGGCGTCGCCTGTCGGCTCTGCTGGAGGTCCTTTCGGACGATGGGCCCTCCACAGGGGCCATCACTGCAGGGGCACCCCAGGGCGGAATGCGTTTCCAGCACGTGCACAGCGCCTCGCTTCGGGTGCGCCTTGCCGTCCTCAGTGCGCCGTTTGCAGTGCCAATGCTCTTCAAACAGCAAGGCCCTCCATATCAGCATGCAACTGCCTATTTCCAAGCACAACATTTGCATTGAGCTGCACATGCTTGGCAGATGGTCAAACACCGCCACTCGCGTGCCCGAGCTGTGCACTTTTGAACCTGCAGCATTTCTTGCCACGCAGCTCCAGCCCAAATCTTCAATGCAGGCATGCAGATTGATGCAAGGCAATCGAGGCTACTGCCCAATGCAGTTCAACGTAGTTATGCATGGCGTTCATGGACGGGAAAATGGCTTATACACGCCTGAGGCGGCAACTGTAAATGGCGCACCAGGGCGCGCTCTGTGTCGGTAACCATCGTTTCGGCGCTTCATCACTGACTGATACTGGTGCCTGCAATTGGCCGCGCTGAAAATTATACCATGCGTCAATGGCTCTTGTCGATCCACGGCGGAACAGGTCGTTGCGAGCGATGCTGGAAAGGCTGCATCGTGCAGCGCCGGCGCCCGCACTTTTCGGTGGCGCTTGTGGCGTCAGCGGTGCGACGTTCTATCCCCCCACAGGCTGACGCTCACACTCCACACCTCCCCATCTCTTCAGCGGCCAGCGGCGCTCCCGTGGCATTCTGCAGTCGGCCCACCTCCCTTCCTTCCCCGCACTACCACCTCAAAAATGCAGCTCGCCTTCACCCGCCGTGCCGCCCTGTCTGCCCGCCCCGGCGTGAGGGCTGCCCGCCCCGCCCGCGCTGCGGTCAAGCCCATGGCCTTCAAGGTCACCCTGAAGACCCCTTCCGGTGCGTGGATCAGACGTGCAGACGGTGCCAGGTGTTGGGATCAAGGCTGCACCGCACACGCTGATGTGCAGTCGTGGCCCCCACCCAGCAACCTCCTTTTGGCAGCACAACTGATGCTGCTGCCCCATTCTCACCCTCCATGCACAGGTGACAAGACCATCGAGGTCGGCCCCGACACCTACATTCTGGACGCCGCCGAGGTGCGTGCTGCGTGGAGATGCTTCCGCCCCATTTACACTTGTGCCATCAGCAGTCAATTGAGGCGCAATTGCAGCGGCGCATGCTGTGATCCTGACGCCTGGCAGCCAGCGGCGCGCTGCGGGCGCACAGATCAGCCTTGGCTCTGCACGCGCACAGGCGTGTGCCGAACCAGCTCCCCACCACCCACCCACAGCAGCGCACATCGCTCACGATAGCCGCTGCCCTGTTCGTCCCACGCAGGAGGCCGGTCTGGACCTGCCCTACTCTTGCCGCGCTGGTGCCTGCTCCAGCTGCGCCGGCAAGGTTGTGGCCGGCACCATCGACCAGTCCGACCAGTCCTTCCTGGACGACGCCCAGCAGTCCAACGGCTTCGTGCTGACCTGCGTGGCCTACGCCACCTCGGACTGCACCATCCAGACCCACCAGGAGGAGTCCCTGTACTAAACGGTGCGAAGCATGACAGGGGCATGGGGATGAGGAATGCTTGCGTGGCGCTAATTTGCCTGGGTGAAGTCAGGGGCATGTGCGCTGGGAAGAATGCGCCAGAGGTGGACTTGCAAAAAAGCTGCGCCATGCATTTGGCACTGCATGTTCTGTCATTGGCTGACTTGCCTTGCATGCGTGCTTTGCTGTGTGCGCAGGCCACTCACCTGGCTGTGCTGATCGAAGTTTTGAGGCCTAGAGGGGAGGAGGTATAGAGGCTGGAGGCAAGCATGCACGATGCATTTCATTTTTGCACTTTGAGGCCTTGAAATTTAGGCCACGAAGGTTGTTGCAGTGCGCTGCTTGCTGTAACGCCTACACTGCGAAGCTTCGGTGGTGTGTGACCCTACTGTGATAGTGAAGGCGCGTGGTTTGTTGCCTTGAAGCGCATGTGGTGCTTCAGCCACTGCACACTCAGTAGGCTGCTGCCACAGCGATTGTGCAGCATGAGCATCAGCCAGAAACACGCGCAGCTGCAGTAGGCAGTTGTAGGGTCATACAGTGAGCTTAACAAGGTATGGCAACCTGCAGAGGCTGAGTGGTGGCTGGCACTGCTCCCCCGCCCACCGCCCGGCTAAGCAGAGTTGACCGGCCTCAGCACGCTGCCTTAGTCTTCTAATGTAGGGCACTGCCAGGTGATTGTGGCCTGAACTGTAGAAATGCTCAGCTAGCCTGCGGAGATGTGTCATGTGCGCTGGACAATTCAGCCTGGACTGCAGAATGCAAATTTATCTACTTGACCATGAATTTATCTAATTGACCATGGCCTCGACAATTGATGTTAGGGCAATGCACAATGGCGCAGACCTGCGTTGCTAAAAATGTCAACATCAAGTCATGGCACACAAGTGTAGCACACCTAGCTGTGGGGAATGAAGCATGCACGCTGCTCAAACGCATTGCGTGCACGCACACACCGATGCCACTACCTTCGTGAGTCGGCTTGCGTAGCGCTTGCAGCTTTTGCATCGCGCAGCTCAGGCGGGCCAGCATGAGCAGCAAGTCGTTCGTGCCACCGCCTCCGGGCAAGCAGATCCAGCCGCAGCGTCCTTCCCATGTGGCACCGGGTCAGCGGGTGGACTGGAACAACGTGCCCGTTCCTGCTGGCTATGTGCCTGGCTTGGGCCGTGGCGCGTCAGGCTTCACCACTCGGTCAGATATTGGTCCAGCCAGGGCGGCAACCAAGATTGCAGATGAGAAGGTGTGCATGGGACCATGCCATGCCATGCAAACGCAGCTGGGCATGGGCTGAGACTGGGGGGCTGAGTGGTTTGCGTGGCAGATTGAGGCTGTGTCAGGAGGATTGGCTACAGCACAGCGGCGAGACATGCATGGCAGCAGCAAGTAGCTGTGCCAACGCTGAGCAGGTCCAGGTAGCAGTACGGCAGCTGAAGGCCTGGTCATGTTATCCTGCGGTTGTGCGCCAGGATTGTGCCGCTGGGAAGTCTGCGGAGCTGCATCGTTTCAAAACTGCTTGTTAAGCTTGCGTCCTGCCAGCCAAGCACATGCTCATGCCTCAAGCTTCAGTGCACGTGAGATCACGCGCCTCTGCCTCCAACATCCCTTCACCACACTCTGCGATGCCCGTGTCACCTCCGTTCCCCCCCTGTTGGCAAATGCCTGGCCACCCAACGCCACACACGCTCCTGCCTGCTGCCACCTCAGGAAGGAGGCGCCAACCCGGAGGACGACTCCAAGTTCGACGAGTTCCTCGGTAACGACGCGGGTGCGCTCGCAGGCACCGGGGAGTATGACGAGGACGACAAGGAGGCTGATCAGATCTGGGAGGCGGTGGACAACTTCATGGACGAGCGCAGGAGGGTGAGGAATGAGGAGGCAGGGAAGGAAGCAAGGCTATTTTCCTGTGGGGCTGGGGTGGAGTTGGGGAGCAGTTTTGTTCAGGGGGTGGGGAGCGGTTGCGTTACGGGAAAGAGGGGGGGTGCGTCACAACACGGGGCGCAGGGCGGTGGTGTGGGTGCAGTGGGGGCACCGGCACCCGCAGCGGGCAGGGCGTGTGAGTGACGGGAGGCACACAGCCAGGCCCATGCATCAGCGCAGGAGGTTGGGTATGTCACGCACCACGTGCGCCATGTGCTGTTGGGCAGAGGACGGTGGGAGGGGCCTGTGGAGAGTCGACCAGCACATGCTTCAAGGAGGGGTGCTTAGCATTCATCAGCTTTTTAAATACGCACCCAATCTGCACCCATCACCTCCTCATCCCTGACCCTGCGCCCACGCTGCATCCTTACCCATCCAAAAAGTTGCTTGGCAGTGCATTGCTCTGTGCAACGCCATGCATTTGTGTTGGCATGAGCTGCACTTGCACATTGCATTGACAGTGGCGCGGTGAAGATAACACTTAGTAATCTAAGGTATCCAAAGGGGGGCATTGCCAGCTGCCGGCCAGTGCCCCTGCTGCCCCTCGCTGCACATGCATGCGCCCCATGCAGCCCTTGTTGGCTGCCCGATGGCGGCTGTGCCATGTGTGGGAGGTGTGGGGACAGGGTCCTCGTCACTCAAGTGTGGCTGCGTGGTGCCCCCTGTTGGCCAGCTGGCAATGGCGCCATGCGACAGCCATGCAGAAAGTCAAGGCGAATCTGAGCGCACCTGCGGCACCACTGCTCTTGCACGCCCTGATGTCTTGTGACCGTGAAACTGCACTCTGCCATGCACACACATTGCACTGACACCAACCTTCCATGTATGCAAATGGATGTGCTTGGGCATATGCCTATTTGTGTCTCCCATGCCCCTTAAGCATATGGCACTGAGCAGACTGGGTTACATAGCTTGCCCCTTGCCCCTTTAATAGAAGTCAACAACGCCGTCACCCATGCCCACCCAGAGCCGTAACCCACGCCTCACACATGCACACTTGCACGCGCTCACGCTCAGACGCAGCGCTGGCGGTGGCGCTGCTGCTGATGTCAGCATTGACCATCTGCCCACGTTTGCAGGAGAACGTGAGAAGCGTCATGAGGAGGAGATTGGGAGTTACCGAGCACATACCTCAAAGATCACGTAGCAGTTTTCTGGCTGTGTATCGACCACCTACCTGCCCCTGCTGCCGCTTGCAGGAACAACGCGAGAAGCGTCTCAAGGAGGAGATTGAAAAGTACCGAGCAGAGAACCCCAAGATCACGGAGCAGTTTGCTGACCTTAAGCGCAAGCTGGCGGAGGTGGGTCGGTTGGAGATGGGCAGTTCCTTGGGTGGGGGCGAGTATGACAAGTGTGACATACACCTGTGTGCTGACTATTGAAGAGTGGGGCCAAGGTGTGGGGGCGTGCTTCGGGGGGGCTTGGGTGAAAGTATGACCAGTTTCACACACGCTGGTGTGGGCTGACTGGTGAAGGGTGCGCCTGTGCCTGAAGATCCAGTGACCTACTTTGCTCTCTCCTTGCTCACTGCCCCGGCTTTCCGCCCCGGCTTATGGCACCAGCTCACTGCCCCGCTTCACTGCCCCAACTCTCCGCCTGGCCTTTCTGCCCTGGCTCACTGCCNCTGGCTCACCGCCCCGACTTCGCCCGGCTCTCTACCCGTGATCTCTTCCCCAGCTTTTCGCCCCAGCTCACTGCCCCGCCTCTCTGCCCTGGCTCACCGCCCCGACTCTCCGCCCGGGCTCCTTGCCTGGGCTCACTGCCCTGCTTCACCGCCCCGACTCTCCGCCCGGCTCACTGCCCGTGATCTCCTCCCCAGCTTTTCGCCCCAGCTTACCACCCCGGCTCTCTTCCTTGGCTCACCGCCGCCCTTGCTGTGGCACCTGTGCCCCGTTCCTGTGCACTGCAGGTCAGCGCGGAGGAGTGGGAGGCCATCCCCGACATCGGCGACTACACGATCAAGAAGCAGCGCACCATGCAGTCGTTTGTGCCAGTGCCTGACACCCTGTTGTCGAGAGCAGCACAGGAGAAGGTGCGGCACAGGGTTGATGGAGGGACTGGGGAGTGAGTGGGGAGGCTCTGCTTGGGGGTCACTGGGGGGCCTGGTGGCGGTGCCAATGCATGGCTTCCATCGGGGCTGGGATGGGCTTGGATGGGGGTTGCGCTTCGCAGCATGCTTTGGTGCACAGTCTGTGATACTCGTGTAGGTTCATCAGTTACGAGTCATACCGCTGTTTTTCCTGAAAGTGTGGGTGGTCTCCAACATATGCCAAAAACTCCCAGGTGTAAGTACCCTTTACTTTGTACATGGCAAACAAGTTGGCGACACGTGCGTTTCAAACTTGCATCATATACTTCGCATGCACCGCGGTCACACGTGATTTGAGCCCCTTTCCCCCTGCACCCTGCTCAACCCTCCATGCTGCGCTCCCCCGTACCCATCCCTGTGCAATCTTATGTAGGAGATGTCCAAGAGCATCGATCCAGGCCTAAGCGGCCTGGTCACACCGATGGGTGGCGCCAGCAGCACCATCAGCGACCTGACGGCGGTTGGAGAGGTGCGTTGTGGTGTGGGAGGTGTGGTGTGGGAGGTGTGGTGTGGGAGGTGTGCAAAGGAAGTTGTGGCACAGGAGCATGGTATCGGTTTGTGATGGGGGACGCGGTGAACTGACTGGCAGGGCTTGAGGTATGTCAGCTGTTGCTCCCATGGGTGGCGCCAGCAGCACCATCAGCGATCTCACAGCGGTTTGAGAGGTTTTGTTGAGGTGTGGGAGGTGTGGGAAGTGCGCAGAAGAAGCGTGAAGCTGTGGCACAGGAGCATGGTATGGGGTTGTGATGAGGTTTGTGGTTAACTGACTGGCAGGGCTTGCGGCATGTCAGCGGTTGCACGCAGACGCAGCCGTCATTCACATAGATGAAGTAAAACATCACCGACGGAGGGGCGTCCTGCTTAACACACAAGATGCTGATGTGGGCAGCATTGCTCGGGAAGCTAGTCAAAGGAAGCTCTATCAGCAGGCCCTTCCTGCTGCTGTCCCCCTTGATCTGATTCAGCCTCCTCGCCTACGCTTAGCCCCCTTTGCCTGGCGACCGTCCCACCGCCAGCGCCCTCCTGAGCGTCCTATGGATGCGATGCTGTGCTGNCCCCCACCCCCAACCTTCCTGCACAGGGCCGCGGTACGGTGCTGGGCCTGAACCTCGACCGCTTGGCAGACTCAGTGTCAGGACAGACAGTTGTTGACCCAAAGGTGAGGGTAGGGGTGGGAAGGTGTGACCTTGACTGGTGAGGTGTGAGAGGGCAGTTGGGTGCGTGCCCTTGGGTGTAAAAGATTGTGCCGGTTTTGCGGGTGTGACCTGATTGTATGAACGCAAGCGTTTGGTTGGGTGTGAACTTGGGTGTCGAAGTGTGTGTGGACTGATCAGCAAATGCAACGATGCCGGGCTGCATACCCTGTCCGCGCCAGCCACTGAGGCCTGCCCCTGGGCTGTGCCTGCTGGCATATGCCTGTTCACGCGCCACAGGGCAGAGGTTGCAGCCTGGATCTTGGCCAATGGGTGGCTGAGAATCAAGGTGCCCACAGCCAATGGCACCATACTCCAGACCGGATGGCGTGCGTGGCCAGGCTTGTGGACATGCCCTGTAGCAGAGTTACATGACCACTCCCTGTGCCGTGCCCCCTGCCCCCAAGCTCCCCAAATAATTACCTGCCTAACCTCAAGTCCATTTCGCTTCCTGCTCCCTGCTCCCTGCTGAAATGCTACCCTGCAATGCTGCCCTGCCCCATGCTCCCCTGCCCCCTGCTCCCCTGCCCTCACTCTCATTTCTCACTCTCACCTTGCCCCCAACCCCTCACTCCCCCGCTCAGGGCTACCTAACTGACCTCAAGTCAATGACTCTACGCTCCGATGCCGACATTGCCGACATCAAAAAGGCGCGGCTGCTGCTCAAGAGCGTGACGCAGACCAACCCGCACCACGCGCCAGGCTGGATCGCGATTGTCAGGCTGGAGGAGCTGGCGGGGAACCTGGCAGAGGCGCGGCGCCTGTTGACCGAGGTAAGGGACGTTATTGTGAGGATTGCTACTGTGAGGATCATTATTGTGAGTCGTGAGGGCAGGTTCAGTAAAGTTACCAGATGTGCTAGGCTGGGTCGCGATTGTCAGGCTGGAGAAGCTGGCGGGGAACCTGGCAGAGGCGTGGCGCCTGTTGACCGAGGTAAGGGACGTTATTGTGAGGATTGCTACTGTGAGGATCGTTATTGTGAGTCGTGAGGGCAGGTTCAGTAAAGTTACCAGATGTGCTAGGCTGGGTCGCGATTGTCAGGCTGGAGAAGCTGGCGGGGAATCTGGCAGAGGCGCGAAGGCTACTGACTGAGGTCAGGGCGGCTCCGCATGTTGTTGGGTGCACACTTGCGAGAAGTTTTGCAGAGGCACGAAGGCTGCTGACTGAGGGTAGGGCGGATCCTGTGAAGGTTTGGGCTGAGAGCCTGGATGAGGTGGCTGGATACTTGATGTGCTCCAAGAGTGAGGATGCGTGATTGGAGGCGTCCCGGCTCTACTGCAAGCAAAGCCGAAAAGACGCCAAAAGGCTTTCCCCTTCATGACACTTTGCCCACTATGCATTATCGCTCCTGTGCGCCAGGCTTGTGAAAAGTGCCCCAAGAGTGAGGATGTGTGGCTGGAGGCGTCGCGCATCTACTGCAAGCAGAGCCGAGAGGTTGCCAAGGCACTCGCCCCTTCATTCCCCCCTGCCACCCTGCGCTTCATTCCCCCTCTACACCAGGCGTGTGAAAAGTGCTTCAAGAGCGAAGACGTGTGGGTAGAGGCGTCCTGCGGCCAAGCCGGAAGATTGCAAAAACGCTTGCCCCTTTATTACAGCCTGCCTCTTTCCTGCACCCACCACTCTTTTCCCAGGCAAGTGAGAAATGTCCCAAGAGTGAGGATGTGTGGCTGGAGGCATCGCGCAGCTACTCCAAGCAAAGCCGAAAGAACGCCAAGGCGCTCCGTTTCCGCCATAACACCGTGTCCCCCTGCGCCTTTACACCAGGCGTGTGAAAAGTGCCCCAAGAGTGAGGATGTGTGGCTGGAGGCATCACGCATCTACTCCAAGCAAAGCCGAGAAAACGCCAAGGCGGTACTGGCCCGCGGCGTAGCGCAGATTGGAGACTCCGTCAGGCTTTGGATGGCGGCGGCGGCGCTAGAAACGGACAAGCAGTCGCGGCTGAGAGTGCTGAAGAAGGTGAGGCCGGGGGGGCGGTGCTAGAAACAGACAAGCAGTCGCGGCTGAGGGTGCTGAAG
>JAWZTI010000318.1:0-25318 GCA_039880955.1 Chlamydomonas urium | reverse complement strand
GCTGGTGGGAGATGCTGGGGTTGAGGGAGATGCTGTGGCTGGTGGGAGATGCTTGGGTGCGAGGGAGATGCTGGTTTTGGAGGCTGTTCAAGAAATGGCAGGATGTGACTGGCATAGGAGGGAGAATCTAGGGCTAGGTCTAGCAGCACCGCACACCCACTCATCAGTACCTATGTCGCCTCCATGCCGCTCAGGTAGCCGTGATGCTGGCTCCGGTCGCCTTCCTGCAACACATCAACAGCATCCCGCTGCTTGTGCTGGCCACCCTGGACAGCGACATGGTAAGTGCTTCCAAGTCAGGGCCTGGGTTTCTGTCTGGTATCAGGGCCTAGGGTTCCTAGATTGTATCAGGGCTTAGGGTTGTTGAAGCAGGTGATCTGCTCTTAAGCACAGCTCTTCACCATAACTCCTGGGTCATTTCCCACTTTGTCATGTCCCACAGCTGTTGAAGCTGTGCTCAGCATGCAGGAGTTTCTCAGATGCATCGCCATAAGTTTTGAGCTGTTACACCATCCTCGCCACTCACAGCTGTTCAAGTTGCTTACCATCCAGATGTTCCTGCACGCATCGTCACACCTCCTAGATTGTTTCTCCCCTTCTCACCTCTCTCAGCTGCTCAAGCTGCAAGACAGCCACAAGCTGCTGCAATACCTTTACACATTGCTATGAATCGCGCCGTTCCCGTTTTATACAACCCGCAGCTGTTCAGGCAGCTCGGCACTCAGGAGCTAATGTGACGCACTCCCGCAACCCCTGGACTGTATCCCCCCCCCTTCCTTACCCGCCACAGCTGTTCAAGCTGCTCGGCATCCAAGAGTTCCTGCCCTCCCAGCCCATCATCCAGCTGCTGGAGGGGCAGCTCTGCTACATCGACCCCCGCCTGTGCCTCAACATCCTTGCTGCCATAAACGGCTTCAACACCGACAACCTGGATCCCGAGAAAATTCCGACGTACATCCAGTACACCCCGTCAGGCGCGAGCGTTCAGAACTTGGCGCACTGGGCGCAGGTATGACAAGAGGGACATTCGGCGCAGGTATGACATGGGGCGCTGCTAAGGGTGAGCAGTATTGCTTTCTTTGGCAGTGCCGTCAAACACAGAGTGTCATTGCTCAGGTTCAACGGCTTAGTAAAGTGTTTGACAACAAATGAACCACACTGGTCAAGCAGGGCTTGAGTTATCTGCAACAGGGTGGTGCTGCCTTGCTCAGAAAGCATTGCTCACGCCCACCTTATGGACCCTGCGCCCTGACCCACCTTGCAGTGCGTGCGGCAGCCAGTCCCACACATCCTGACACATTTCGACTGGGGCTCCGACTGCATCCCCCGCACTGGTCCCGTGGGGCGCTGCAACCATGTCAAGTATGGAACCGACAAGCCGCCCGAGTACAGGTTACAGCGTATCACTACCCCCATGATGATCGCCACAGGTATGCGTGGGTGTGGTGGTGAGTGTGGGAGAGGAAGTGTGGGGCTGTGATGATGCGCTGGAAGGGCTCTCAAAACTGCCTATACACACGCTGCGGCGCACAAGCCCCCGCCCCCCCCACCCCCCAGTGGTTGCCCTGCCTCATGGATCAATCGGATGGCCTTCCGTGCTCTTGAACCCTCTGCACGCATCCGTTCCCCTCCTGTCATTGGTAATACAGGTGCTACGCTAGCTACGCCTTGAATTTCCTGAAAGTTTACGCTGCCTGCTGCCACCCATTGCCCTGACCCTTACAGGCGGCCAGGACCGATTGGCTGACCCCATAGACGTAGAATACCTGCGTGAGGTACTGCCCAGGGGCGTAGTACAGAAGGAGGTGCACGTGGAGCAGTACCAGCACCTGGACTTTGTCTGGGGCGAGAACGCGGACCGGCTGCTGTACCGCAGCATCCTCGACTTCCTGGCGGCTTCCTACACGCCTGGCGGGGCGTAGTGTGGGGCGGTGTGAGCGGATGAGCTGCGCCTTTGGAGTGAAAGTCAGCTTGCAGCACGGATTCAACAACAGCAAACCCCGTAAACCTCTTCAACATGGCTTTGATCATGCCGGGAGGGCGTGTTGAACAGCAGGATGTGGCATTCTGCGCTTTCGGAGCACAACATGTACTATCAAAAGTTCTTCTTTACGCTTTGTCAAGCAGGGTGTTCCATCGTTAGGCTGCAACAATCCTCTACAATGATTTATTCAGAACGCCACACTTTGTCGATTGCAAGTTTCCTGCAGGCAGGAATTGGTACTGGCTTATATTCCACAGCGTTGCATTCGTAGCGCTCAGCGCTTGCCCAGGCTGAGTGCCCTGCATAACGCGATCCCTGTCCCTGTCGCAAGTGTTTCGCAGCCTGCAAGCGCGCAGCCTTTCACGGTCGTCCTTACTACCTGGGCGACGTAGCAACACAGTAGCACGCACAGCTGCCAGTTCTACAGCTGCAGGAGGCCTCTGCTGACTGACTTGCAGCAAGCAATCGGACGCCGTTCGCCTCCAGCAGCGCTCATGGGTGACCGCGACTGTCGACTCGTGGCCAACAGGCTTGTTGAAGATGTGAGACGCGGGATGCAGCGCGCATTTGTTGTGCTCATGGCCCGCTGGTGTGAAGTTGCATGCAACAGGCGGTGTTGCAGCCCTGTCCTCATCATGCTTCCCGTCCGTTTGTCTGCACAGCGGTATCAGCTGCGTTGCCAGAAGCTGCATAGAGAGCGTCTCGCTAAGATCGCGGCTTCACGGCCATCCATTGACAACACCAGTCCTTTCCAAGCGCCGCACATCCGCCCAGACAACCCAAAGCGGCGGGAGCAGAAGGAAACGAGGCAGAAGGAGATTGACCTGGTGCGCTCACTGACTGCGCGGTGCAGCAAGCCGATTGCAATGAGTAGGCCGCTGATGTGCATGCTCGGCCCTGCTTGGTGTTCACAGGAAAACCAGGTGCTGGTTGAGAAGCTGCTGAAAATTGTTACCGCCGACAGCACGCAAATCATCAAGCCACACCTGGCACGCACCACCTTTCGCTTCCAGCAGGGCCAATACTTTGACCCTGTCAGCCATGGCAGGTGGGTGCACGATTTTGCAATGCATACATGCATTGCCTTGTGTGAGTCAACTGCATCAGCAAGCCGCTATGGGAAAGCGTTCCGGCTGCCTGTGCACCAGCTGTCTACTTGCTGACCACTGATACCAGCCCTGACCCAAACACCTCGGCAAAGGCAGCGAAAGGAATGCCCCTGCAACTGCCATGTGAGCATCAGTGCAGGGGGTCGGCTGCACTGATCCCTGCACCCATCACCCTTACATCCCTAGGTGTGTGGACCACATCAACCCCATGGCGTATCACAGCCTACCGACCAGCCCAACGGCACGGAGCCGTAGCCAGTCCGGTGCCCAGAGCGCTCGCAGCAGCGCGGCGGTGAGTGTCCAGCAATGTCAGTGACAGCCTATGTCTTAGAATGCTTCAAGACATTCAGGAGAGACAGGTAGCCCGCATCGGACGGCACAGCTCCACCATTGCCGTGTGGAGGTCCGTGGCTGCACATTGGTCAGGCATAGCTCAGCAACTCACTCACAGCAGTGTGCCAAACAATTGTTTCCAAGAGCTTCTACCCAGCCGCCTTTCCAGGGTATCCAGGGCATTGTCACTGCTTCATTCTTTCTACTTTAACAGCACACTGCTTTGTCCAGGATTGACTCTAGCACACTTAACCCCTTCCTTTTCCTCCATTGCGGCATGCCTGTAGACCGTGGCAAGGGTGGAGGCGCTCGGCAGTACACCCGGCTCGCCTTACCTGTTTGCGGCGCATGGCCTGTCATACCGCAGCAACCTGCGGCCCACCATTGCCAGCCCCTACTCTGCATCCGCCCCCTCAACACCCACTGGTGCCTACCGCGAGCGACCCTGGTCAACGCCCAACGTCGGACTGTACACTCGCTCACACGACGGTTCGCTGTCAACATATTCCGATCCGCTGGCCGGATATTCCCCGCCTGCATCGCCCAGCCCCAGGTTGGTGACGGGCAGTGGGCGCAGTCCTCGGAGTTGCCGTGTGTTGGTGTCTGAACTTTCGGTCGCGTCAGGGTTAGTCTGGAGCGATGTTGGCTGTGGCAACATTGGTTGCTGCAACGATGGATGACACTGTAGCTGGCGACTGATGCTTGTTGTGCCACGTATGTGCAGGGCTGGTTCCGCGCCCCGCAGCCGCTTCCAGCAGCACAAGGCCCCTGCCGCAATCAGCGCTGGGAGGGATGTGCTCCCAACAGGGCGCACCTCCCCACTGCAGTCTGTCGCTCAGCAGCCTGAGCTAGCAGACACGCCCCCCCCACCGCTCATGACCCCCCATCCCCAGAGCCCAGGCGGCGCTCGCCTGCACACCGCTTCACGCCTGTCTGTTGCTTCTGAGAGCCAGGCGAACCTGAACTAAGCATGACATGTGCGCACCTGGCAGCCAGCGATGGGCCTGGCGGTCAGCCTTCAAACCTTTCAAGCTGCGGAGCTTGGATAGTGAGCACGCAACAAGTAAACAAAGCCTGGCGCAACCGCTCTGTCATGATGGCACAAAGCCTTCCTTATTCTGTCACAAGTCCATGGCATGTTGTCACTGCCATTATGGCAGCACCGTTGGCTGCACTACATGGGGATGGTTGTCTAGGTCTTGGGTAGAGGGGTATACTGCTTACTCACTTGCCCGTTGCGAAGGGCCATGCAGCGCATCTACCCAAGGTACTGAAGCACGGGTGTGAGCTGGAGCAGATTACCTCTACGTGTTGCCGTTTAACTCACCGTTGGCTCGTGAGCATGTCACGCCTCAGGGTCCAGGCAGGTAGAGAACCTCGCAATGGCATCGATCGATTGATGTGTAACGTTTGTGCCTGGTGGGCTTGCAACCGCACCGCATCATATTTCTAGGCTCGCGGTGCTTGCTGCCTCGATTGTAGCCTTCCACAAACATTCCTGCCTCGCTTTTGATGCGTCCAGGCTGACAGTACTTCGCCACACACCCACACCTTGGGCTTTTGCATGTGCATGCAAGCTCAATACGATCTCGTGAGCTGCCAGGTGCCTGCTGTAGCAAAGCATTCGCTGGCCCAAGTGCAGCTAGGCCCAGATATCTCAAAAGGATACACGCGTCCGCATCGAGGCGCCCAGGCAGCGCAGCGACAATGGCGCCGGTGTTTCCTGCCCGTTTCATGAAGGGTGTAGGTGAGTAGCGACCTGCGTGCTACCTGAGCAGGTTCCCTGTTGCGGAAGGTTGGTCGCATGTAGCGCCCCCGAAGTGACCTTCATTCTTCTCCCTGGGTTGGCCGCGGCTTTGTTCGTGCATCGCAGGCATCAGCGTCTGGCAGAACAGCTCTGATGGCGCCTGCGCCAGCTGCAACGGCAACACCAGCCCCAGCGACAGCGTTTCCAGCGCTCCCAACTCGCCATGCAAAGGCCGTCCAAGTAGCTCAGGTCGAGGCAGTGCCAAGGACGACTGCTCGCCGTCCCACGCGTCGAACTGGTTCCACTATGCCAAGGGAAAGGACTTCTTCGGGCAGAAAAAGCTCTCCTCTGCTTGGCAGAAATCTAACAACTTCTGGGAGCTGTGAGTCGAGCGCCAGCGGGCAATCGCGCAGCGTACGGACTGCACGGGCCCACCTGCATGAGGGTAACCCAGCTGCACGAGCATCACCACTGACTTGACAAGCTGGCAGTCACTCAGCCATGCCACCCCATGCATGCGCCATGCATGCACAGGTATGAAACACACCTCAAATTGGCCAAGGAAGCATTCGGCACAAACTCGTTCCGATTCTCTTTTGAGTGGAGCCGCCTGGAGCCTGGTGGCCCAGGCCAGGTGGATGAGACAGCAGTGGAGAGGTGCGCGTTCGGCACATGGGCAGCATGCAGCTGTGTGGGGAGTGAATTGCCTCCCAGGGTGTTCTTTGCTGTGAGATGGACCGTGCTGTGCTGCTGAGCACTCATCACAGCAGAGCAGGGCCAGGGTATGAACGAGCAAGCTCTATTGTGTGTTGTGCAGGTATCACACCATCATCGACACCATGATTGGGTATGGGCTGGAGCCCATGTGCACGCTGCACCACTTCACGCACCCCCAGGTACGCGTACGTGCACACACACATGGTGGCCCTAGTTAGTGCACTTTGAAGCAAGCATCACTTGTGCACACTGCGGCATCTCACACACTGCGGAATTGTTTGGGCGCGCGCTTGGCTCAGCCTTGTTTCGGTGTGTGCACCCCTCTTGCATGCGGCCCGCAGTGGTTTGAGGACATGGGTGGGTTCATGAAGGAGGAGAACATCCCTTACTTCCTGGACTACTGCAAGCGGGTGTTCAGCTGGTTTGGGTCCAAAATCAAGCTGTGGGCAACGTTCAACGAGCCAACGGTGAGGAGGGCACAGCAAAGGGCCTGCCAGCTGCTCTTTAAGTGCCAAAGTGCTGTTTGCTCACCGCCTTGCTGCAAAAGCATCCCGAGCCTCAGCCGCATGTTGAACCAGGACATGGCATCCCGCCCCACCCACTGTTACCCAATCCACACCTGCCCACACCTTTTTATTTCCGTGTGCCTGCCTGCAGTGCTTCTCGTTCGTGGGCTTCATCGCGGGCCTGTGGTGCCCTGGCAAGGTCATGCAGTTCGGGACAGCGGGGCAGGTGCTGTTCAACCTGCTCACGGCGCATGTGGAGGTGTACAAGGCCCTCAAGGCAATGCCGGGAGGGGACGCAGCATGCATCGGGCTTGTGCACCAGGTGCGTCAGGGCTGAGGGCTGTGCTCGCAGGCGTTGGAAAAAACTATCAAAGGCTCTATTTGAAGGACGGGCGTTGCAGGGCATAGCGTGCTGTGAAGCTTCATCAAGCAGACATGTGGGGAGGCCTGAAAGAGGAATCACACGGGTATTTGGCCTGGGTTGCATGCAACAGGCGGGAGTTAGCCGGCGATCCATGGGGGGTGGAGGACGGGCTGTTTGGCTGCCGCAACAGATCAGCGGGGATGGTTTAGGGGTGGCAGTCAGTGACGTGCGATGGTGCGAGGAGGCAGGTGTTAGCGCGCCAGGTGCGAAGGCAGGCAGGGGCATGAAGTGTCATGACAGAGGACCCAGTTGGTGTGAAGCTGCTGGTCCCCTTGCACCACGCTGCGTCTCTGCATCTGCTCCTTGGCTCAGCCTAGCCTGAGTACTTCCGGGGAACCGGTGCTAGCGGGCTCAGTGACGACGTATCAAGCTAAGCTGTTTCTTGGCCTAACTGCAGCCTCCCCGCCCAATGCACACCGCGCAGCACATCCGCTTCATGCCCAAGTCGCGCTTCACGCCACACATTAAGCTACTGTGCAAGTGGATGACGTATTGGTTCGCATCAGACGTCATCCTCACGTTCTTCAAGACGGGTGTGTTTGAGTGGAGGGTGCCGCTCCTGGGGACAGCGATGCGGCGGACCATTCCAGATGCTCCCAAGACACTGGACTGGTGCGTGCTTGGCGCAGCCTGGGCATCAGTGTGGCATATGAGCAGGGATGTGGGCCGCAGGTGGGGAACTGGAGGCACCCTCAACCCAGGACTGCCGACTGCTGTGTGCTGCTGAGTGCTGCTGCCCGCGTAGTGAGCGCAGCAGGCAGTATGCATCCGGTCTCGGCTTGCCTATTTCCCTGCTAGGCTTGTTGATCACCACACACCCACATGTTGTGCTCCACCAACACACCCACATGTTGTGCTGCTTGTACCAACGCAGGTGGGGCATCAACTACTACTCGTACCCATGTGTCTCGGGCCTATTCAACCTCGGGGCCAGCAAGGACAAGGAACCGGTTTCAGACAACTCCTTCAGGGTGTACCCGCAGGTATGAACACAGGGGAGTAGTGTGGGAGAGAAAGGGGGAAGGGAGGTTGTGCCGCATCAAGGCGGGCTAAACGCATGTGTTGAACCTCCACCGCATGTCATTTGTTGGCACCCACAACACCCTCTCCTCCACACACACTCACATGCCTCCCAGGGCAATTTGGCGCAGCTGGAACTCACTTCCACTTCATGAATTGAAAAGCCCACACAGCCCAGGTGCTATGCTGACCAGCAACATCCTTGCTGCTTGCTGCTTGCTCCAGGGATTGTACGACAGCATAGTGGATGCTAGCCCGTTGGGCGTTCCCATTTTCGTGACTGAGACGGGGTCTGCTGACAAGGAGGGGCGGCACCGCAGGCAGATCATCGAGGGGCACTGCAGCATGGTGGGTGATGACATGACACAAGGGGGCGGCAAGGAGGGAGAGAGGAGAGGTGGGGCCCTGCTGATCAGGAGGGGTGACATGGTCGCAGGCAGATGGGTGACGTGCACTGCATTGTTCCTACGGGCCACTTTGGAAGAGGGAGTCCACACATTGACTACAAAGAGCTTACCTGATGGCTGTGACACATGATGGGGTCATGTCCTGGTGACCTGTGTGCTGCCTCCTGTCCATTTCCTCTCAAGTGTGCGGCAGGTGTAAAACGTGTCGGGCATACCATGCTGATTGACCTGCACAACCCTCCTTCCCAACCCCCTTAGATCATGAAGAGCCTGCGTGACGGGTGCGACGTGCGTGGCATGTACTACTGGACCCTGATGGACAACATTGAGTGGCACGAGGGCTTCCACATGAAGTTCGGACTCTTTGAATGGGACCCTGCAGCGCCGGCCAACGAGGTGCGGAGGCAGAGGCTGTACTGCGGTGCCTAGCTGTGCTGCACCTTGGCGCCCTACAAGCTGAGGTCGTTTGCTTAGCGTATCAAACAATCGCCCCACCCGGGCTGGCCCGCTGCCGCGCCTCGTTGCCTTGACACACTGCTGTAGCAAGGGGCTGCGCTGTTTTGCCGCGCTGTCGCGCAGAGGTGCTGCATCCGACATCTACGCAGCCACGCGAGCAGTAGCAAGTACCATCATCCTTACTTGCACTGATCTGTCACCAACCTGCTGCCCGTATGCCTTTCTCCCGACACAGGAGATGAAGCTGCGGCTGCGCCCGGGGTCGGAGGCGCTGCGTGAGGCGTACCGTATATGGCCTGACCCGCTGGAGGAGATGCGTTCGTTTGCGTGCGACAAGCACGGGTGGCTGGCGGCGCAGCAGCTGCTGCGTGGCGGGAACGGCAAGGTAACAGCCAGCTCACCAGGTTCGGCATCGGCCAGGATCAAGAACGCATGGAGCGACCGCGACCTGTGCTCGAAGGGCGATCAGGAGCCGCCGGAGAGGTCAGTGGGGTGGGTTACAGGCATGGGCCGATAGCACTCAGGGAGAGCACAATGGAACGCGCATGGGTCTGTGAAGTGCTGCATTCCGCGTCGCATCGTTAGCAACAAGGTCACGCACGCAGATCTGAGTCTTGCTCGTGTAACAATGCTCGAGTTGGCCCAGGCTTATGCCTTGACCTGAGTGGCCTTGCCCCAATCACCTGCCGCTGCTGCTTCTGCTTTGGGCGTCCCCACCGCTGCCTTGTTTGTCCGTTGCTCCAGTCTTGCCGTGCCCTGCTGACTTCTCCTCATCCCCTGCTGCCGCCTCCTTCCTGCAGGACCTGCAGCTCACCGGGGATAACCGGTGAATCCTACAGCCCTGATACCGCCGAGCTGACCCACGCCCTCACAACCAGCTCCATCCACTACGGCGCCCCCCTCGCCTCGCGACCCTCGCACACCAGCCCGAGCGGCATCACAGGAGATCACCTCGTCTCGCGGCCGCGGTCAGGGAACGTGACCAGTCTGATGTCCATGTCGGGTGTGCCGCGCACCGGCTCGCTGCTCAGCAGGCTGTCGGGTGCAGGTGCTATGCCCATCGGCGCACGGGTGTCCCCGACGCCTTCGCCCCCAGCCACATCACCGCTCGGCGCTCATCCCCCGACTCCAGGGGCGTTAGAGGAGATGGACATGCAGGCGTTTGAGACGGACGGCCTGCCGGAAAGCACGCCTGCTGACGCGTACCCCCGCATGTGGTCGACGCCCAGCGCCATCACGGGCCCGCCGCCTGGCAGCGTCTCGTTGCCGCACAGCCGCCGCGGGGCGCCCCCGCAGCCACAGCTTGCCCCGTCATAGCCCATCAATATCGGGCGCTGTGATGAAGGATGCAAGTGCAAAGCCCGTGACACCTAGGTTGTCGCGATGCAATCCTGAGGCTGTGCGCAGGGTGCTTAAAAACAAACACACCACATCCTCAATACTCTGAATCTACCAGGTGTGACCCTAGTCATGCTACAGGGATCGGGATTGGGCTGCCAGCAACTTGCTGCGAGATTGTCAGGGGGCCAGAACAGAGCGGTGTGTGCTGCGAGATTGTCAGGGGGTCAGAACAGAGCGGTGTGGCAGGCGACGCAGGTAACCAACCCATACTGACACACGAACCAACGGGCATCTGAACAAGGGGTGAATGGGTGGAGGGGCAGTGTGATGGAAGCAGGGTGGGACCTGAAGCACATGTTTGGCTGGTTAATTCAGTAGGTGCGGGTTCAGAGGTTGTTAAGCCATGATCGGAGCTGCATGCCTGTGGTGCAACGTTACCAATCCAACCTGTTTGTTGTACAGTGGGTGCTGGTATGGAACCTGACCTAGGGCACAGCCTGTGCTTGCTAGCATGGAGAGGATTAGAGCCAGAATGTAGAAGGCAAGCCTCTGTAGTGAAACACGCGTAGATAGTTCTGCTGTTGTTGTGGAGCGCCCCGAACTCCTAGCAGCTTGCTTATGACTCACTCAAAACCATTAGCAGCAGCATGTCTGCTGAAGCTTGGTTCCTGTACCTAAGAACTGTGCTGGTTGCGGCGCTCACCAGGGGCCGCCGCCGGTTGCAATGCTCTGTATTCACAACAAACAACGCTGCAGCACCCGATATGTACAGGGCTGGCACCACAACCTGTAGTGTATTTGCAGTACGCCAGGGCTTGTGCGTAGCATGCAATTGTGAAAGATTATTTTTCTAAGTTCGCTGTGTCTATATAGTCTAAAACCTGTGACACCATTTCCATGTACACTGTCCCTTATAGCACTGTTTTTGTCTAGGTTACTGGTTATGCCAACTCCAACACTCTGGGAATGTAACACACACCAAGACAAGTGGTAGACAATAAGCAATCCGATCTGTACATTGCAAGTACAATTCCCTCCAAGTGCTCTGAGCATTTGCCAGGCAGACAGGAAAACAGGAGGCAAGGAGATCAAGTGGAGACGCATGGATTTGGGCGCTGTATGGCATATACATAGATTTAAGGACTATATGCACAGACCTGTGTGCTTTGGAGCTTTCTTCGTTTTGTTTGGTGTGCCGCTGGTGGGCCGAGGCGAACTGCCATCTGCTCATACAATGAAACAAAAGGGGCAGAGGCTTCAGGAGACCGTGCTGCACTCAGGCACTGTAGTACGCTGTGCTGAGCAAAGGGTTCAGAGGATGGCGCGATGTTTCTCAACCGACTGGGCAGCAGCAAGGGCATAGGCACCAGTGGTATGGCCCAACAGCCAGGCTGACACATCATTCTATTGATTTAACGGCTGAATAATTAGGTCATGTGGCTGGACGAGCCATGTCCATTGTAGGCAGCTCCAGGGCCACCCATAATTTGTAGAAACTCTGGCAGGTCTTCCCGAGGAGACTCAAGCAGCTGCATTAACTCAGAGCCAAGGGTGGATGAAGACTGCAGGGAGGGCTGACCAGCGGCAGGCGCTGTGTGTGCGCTGTTGGCGGCAGCAACAGCCGCTCCAGCAGCAACAGCGGCAGCAGCCGCAATGGCTGCCACATTTGGAAGCACTGACGCAGAGCCGCTTTCGCTTTGCCTCTGCATGCCGATGGCGTCAGCCGGCGGTCTCCCATATATCCTCTCTGTCCGGCAAGGGGCCCCACGCCTGCTGCCACTGGGCTGATCCCAGCTCGTCTGGTTCCAGATGGGATCAGATGCCTGCTGCTGCAGTGTCCAGCGGGGTTCCGGTGCTTGGCAGGGCGATGTCTGCTGCCTGCTCACGGTTGCAGGCTGGCTGACTGCCTCCGTAGATTGTGCTTGAAGTGACGGTCCACCCAAGTTGCTCAGCCTACTGCGCGCCGGCATGGCTGTTGCGCAGGGCAACGCCGTCGTGTTTGCTGCAGCTGCCACGAATGGACTCATTGATGGTGAGGGAGATGCTCCCATGAATGGCGAGGTGATGTGAAGCCGCTGGTGCTGCTGCCGCTGGTGCTGTGGTTGTGGCTGCTGTCGCTGCTCCTGTGGCTTTGGCTTTGGCTGCTGCCGGTGCTGCTGAGCGCGCTGCCACTGCTGCTGCTGCTGCTGCTGCTCCAGCTCCTGCTGCGATGGCTGCTGCCACTGCTTTCCTTGCTGCTGCTCCTCTTGTTGCCATGGCTGCTGTTCATGCTGCTGCTGCTGCTGCCGATCAGGACGCACCAGCTGCCACTGCTGCCGCTCCTGCTGCTGCCACAGCTGCTGCTGCTGCCGTGGCTGCTGCTGCTGCTGCTGCCGCCACTGCTGCTGCTGCCGCTGCGTCTGCTGAGCATGTCGTACAAGCTGCCATGACTGCTGCTGCTGCTGGTCTTGTTGCTCCTGCCAGGTCTGTCCAGGGTTGCCATGCGAAAGCATTGCTGCAAGCTGACGCTCCCTTTGCAACGCAATCTGCTGCTGCTGCACCAACTGCCTGTGGCTGTCACGCTGCTGCGTATGCACTTGCTCCTGCCTTGGAACACCGCCATGGCTCCTAGTGCTCACCACTTGCCGCCACGTTGACGGGCACTCGCCCGCCTGCTCCACCCTTTCGTGCGCCTCAGCCTCAGAATGCAAAGCGTTGTGCTGGAAGGCTTCAAGGGCCCGCTTGCGTGATGGACCCGGGCTGGAGTGCTGCTTACTGTTGGGGCTGCCTGGCAGGGGCTCGCTAGAGGTCGAGGTGAGCAATGGGGGTGAGCTCCTGCAGCCTTCGCTACCTACCTGCCCCAAGCGTTGCCGCTGCTGCAGCACATGCTGCTGCTGCGCCAACGCGCTGACCTGGCCCGGCACGGCGTGGCCATGCTGCCAAGGCACATGCTGAGGGGCAGGTCCCCTGCCTCCACCACTTGGGGCAGAGTCGGAGGCTGCTGCCAGGGACCAGTCCTCCGTCCCTGGCTGCGCCAGGTGCTGACTGGGTAGCGACGGGCTGCATGGGGCGCTGTGTACGTCACCGCATCGGAGCGACGCAGTGCCGAGTAGCCGCTGCCGCAGAGGGAACGGCCACTGGACCTCATCGCTGTTCGGAAGTGCCAGCGGTGGACAGGGCTGCGCGTTGTCAGCTGCCCAGTGCTCTTCGTTCCCCTGTGACTGCATCGGCTGCCTGGGCGGCACTGCGTGTACAGAGCCCAGTTGCCCACTAGAGTAGCTCACGCGTGGTGGGAAGGCCTGAACGCTGCACACCCCATCAAAGCTGTGCCAGGCGCCCTCCTGCCCCGTGCAAGTTTGGTGGAGGTAGCCACCTTCGTGACTCCAGTGAGCCTCCTGTGCAGTACCCGTCAGCTGGGAGAGGCTGCCCTCCTCCCACCGCATGCTGTGCTGCAGGCGACCAGCTCCGTTCTCCAAGCCGCCAGCATCAGAGACTTGGCTGGGTGGCAGGAGCGAGGTTGGGAAGGCAAGCAGCGCTTGCCGCACAGCGGCGGTGGCGGTGGACTGAAGGCTGCGTCCTGCGGAGCACTGGCGGTCCAGAGTGACCCCATGTCCGCCCCAAGGCCCCCCGCCACCACCTGCTCCTCCTCCAGCCCCTCCGCCCCCTCTTCCATTACCGCCGCTGTCGTAGCTAGAGAAGAAGAGGCCCCCATCTGGAGTTGCCGGGGGAGCTGGCAGCTGGGTGTTGCGGCTGCTGGGCTTGCGGTGGGCTGCGCGAAGCGCCTTAAACCAGACACTGAAGCTGACTCGGTCCAAGCCATACACATCGTGTACTGCAAGGTACACCTGAATGGCATCGGTACAAGGACAGGCAGGGCAGCTTCAGTTGGCACAGGTTATTCAGCAACAAAGCAGTGGAACCAGGGGCAGACAGCAGTAGCAGCAGTTACGTTTGCTTACATCGTGTGGGCAGCGTTTTGATTTCAACCCCACCCAAATTCACTCGGCCCTGGTGCTGCTCCAATCGGCCCAACTCTGCAGCTTGTACAGTAATGTCAACTCCAGTCCGCGTTTGCAGCATGCTGTCGAGCGCAGGGTCGCACCTTTGGTTTGACTCGGCGAAGCAATCCTGCAACATCACAGCAGCCAGACAAGGCTGCCATGATGTCTTTCTGCCTGTCCGTCATTTCAAGGCCACTGGCGTCGTATAGGCTGCCACCAGGCACTGTCGGTATTGTGAACGCAAACAGCTCCGAAACCTCTCGCTGCGCGACCCCTGGTGCCTTGATCATGTTGGCCAGCATGTCCTGCACATGCACAGAGCATCACGGGAGCATGGCGCTGCTGTTGGGACAACACCAGCATGCTAGAACTCGAGCCCAGTGCCAGTGCGCATGGCAAGAGAGTGGTGGTGAAGCAAGTGGAGAAAGTGTCTACTAACAGGAAGCCGCGCCATTTCGGCGGGCGCAGGTAGCGCTGTGGCGGCAAATGCACAGCATGCCGCGTCGAGAGCGGTGCACTTGCCTGTGTGACGGGCTGGTTGCTGCCTGCAATCCTTGTTGGCAAGGTTGCAGCACTGCTGCTGGTCTTGGATTGGGTCGTCGAAGCTGCAGACGCGCCACTGCTGCATTTATCTCCGCGTGGAGATGCTTCAGCGGCCTCCCAAGCGTTTGGCGAGGGCGTGCCTCCCATGCTCAGCCATGCTGCATCTGCCATCCACGCAGCTGCAGCGCGGCGACTGGCGAGGACTGAGCGGTGGCTTTGCAGTGGCTTTGCAGTTGATTGCCGCGGTTGCGCATCGCAAATGTGGCAAAGTGCGTCTGCTCGGTGGCGTGTCTGCCAGCAAGGTTGCAGCGTTGTCGCTTGCAGATGACTACCACCTGGTTTGAGTGAAGCCCATCGCGTGCAGCTTCCTAGGTCGCTTCATCGCCCATCACTTCCGAGAGCTCATTTCGATGCGCTGACATCGCCCTACTGGCCCTGTGCGCCCATAATCGCCCAACGCGCATATGCACGAGGTCTGTAGCATGACGTGGTCTGGCAAATATAGCGGCAAATACAGATGTTTGCGGATGCGGTCCTTCAAATAGATAAGCCCCCAGCATGCACCTAGCTCTCCTGGAAGGACTCTCCCCAATGGGTATCATGCCTAGGTCATTTGACCTGGCCTGACATAGAAAGTTTTTGTCAACAGCATGCGTTTGCTTATGAAGCATACGGTGTTTCTTTGCGAGTTGTTTGCCCGCAGCTGCTGCATGGAAAGGCCCTGAGCGGGCAGCCCCATGTGCAACGGACTGGACGGCCAGCATGGCGTCGCATGAATTCTTATTAATGGAAACGCGATTTGCGCATGGCCAATCAGCTGCCGCATTCACCCTGCAGGCACTCGCGTCATACTTGTGCGGTGTTGCCGCACAGTGTCTGTGTCGTGCAACAGGCGCACTGGCGTAGGGATAGGATGGAGAGCTTGGCCATGGGCGCTGCCGCTGCGGCCAGCGGCGACCGGCTGACGCGCGCCGGCCAAGTCGACGCGGCAAGAACAGCGCACCTTGAGTACCTGCGCATGGAAGCGGCAGCAGCATCCAGTAGGCCGGGATTGATGTACGTGAAGCGGCGGTGGTTGCGGGAATACATAACAGAGCTGGAAGCTGTGAAGGCCCGGCCTGCATTCAGGCTGCAACAGTGTTTGGATGCCGGAAGGGACCCAGAAGAACCACTTCAGATTCCTAAACAAGACTGGGATGCAGGCATGACTGAGCTGCCCAAGTGAGTTATCGCAACAGCATGCCGCTGTTGCATGCAAACGTTCCACTCTGCAATCCCAGCAATCCCTGCCCATGCGCCCCCATCCTCGCGCGGCGCAGCCATGTGGCGGCACGCATCCGGAAGATGACAGACATGACCACCAGTGTGATCACGCTTTCCTCAGCAGTGGACGAAGGTTACACCCAAGCGCATGTGGACTCTGCGCTGCAGGTGCGTAGGAGAACGCAGGAGCAAGCCGCACCCTGAAGGCTGCACAGTGCAGCGTGTGCCACCATGGGGTCAGGTTGCCAGTGCTGTACCTCATGTGATGTACATGGTTGGGTGTGGTGTATATCAGCATGCGCTGTTATAAGCAACTTGCCTGCACATTGGACCGATGACTGCTGCTCCCAAACAGGCTAGACAACCTGGCACATCTTCACGGTAACATGGCGCGCCACCCTGAGAATGCTCACCTGTGCACCCTGATCTGGATGCAGCATGTCTGTGGCAACATACGGTCACTAACTGCTTTCTCGGACCTGAACTGCAGAGGATGAAGACGGATGCAGCAGGCGCGCTGCCACACGACCTGGCGGTGGATGCGGATGGCAAGCCTGCAATTGAAGCGCAGGCGTATCTGCTGCAGTGGTTCATGGGCAAGGAGCGAGCGGTGATCACCATTCAGGTGAGTTGTTTCCGCCTGCGTGACTGTCAAAACGCAGGGGCTGAACATGCTAGCTAGCCTATAGCACAATTGCCAACAGTGAATCGCAAGTGGAGCTTGAAGCGAGTATGACGCCTACATTTCTGTTTAAATGTTTTTGCTGACAAGCAATCCTACCGTTGCTTGCTGCAGCGTGCATTCCGAGCCTTCAGAGCGCGCTGCCTAGTGCATGGCTGGCCTTCGGAGCTGGACCCCCTCATCATGCACAGGCGTCACCAGGCAAAGGCCAGGTGAGCATTACCACTAGGGGCCAAGGAGGCCTGGTTAATGGGAGGTGGAGGGTACAACTGTTTTTGGAAAGGCAGGGTGGTGGGATGGGACAACCAGCCAGTAGGCATCGCAGCGCACCAGTGACTGGCCTGCGCAAAGCAACGAAGAGCAGCTGGGCGGCTGTTGAGGCCACAATGTGAACTGTCACAATTCAAGTGTGCCTGCTGAGCCCTTGTTCTTGTTAGTCCCGTGCTTCTCTTGCAAATTCCCCGGCAACCCTTCATTGCCTGGTTGGCTTTTCTACAGGTACCTGGAAGGTATTGCAAGGCACGGCGGCAAGGCAGCGCTGGACGCGAAGGCTGCAGTTGCCAAGCTGCGCGGCCTGGCCATGGTGGCAGCCGAAGCCGTGGCCACCAAGTTTGAGCACGAGGCCCAGCTCAGAGTAGGTGCAACAGTCCAGCAGCAAACGCTGCTTTCACCGCCAAGGAGTTCACACAAATCTGCAGTATGACCGGCAGACGTGTGTGTGAACACTGGTTGCATACCCGCTGAGGTCGTTTGCGCTTTGTTGCTGTGATTGAACCAATGTTTGGTGTTATTGAAAGAACACAACCGATTGGTCATGTTTGGATGTGACCACCACAGCTTTTTAGCTCAAGCATGTCTTGCAGGTTGCATCAAGCACTTGAGAGCTGCGACTGACTGACAGGCTGCTGCCTTGCCTGTGTTCTACACTGCAGACAAATGCAGGCATCATGCGAGCCCCCATGTCCGGGGCCTCGTCCGAGTATCAGCTCCAGGACAGGTGGGAATGCGTAGTCCTCTTCTGCACAGTGCTGGCCCAATAGATTTCACGATTTTTACAACTGTTGCAATTTCACCTACCCCAAACAAGAACATGACAGTCATGTCACGGTGTTCGCATTTACAAGTTTTATGTTGGGCTGCTGCTGCTGCATGCAGGGAGTACCGCATCATGATGCTGGGCAGGGAGTTTGTGGAGCAGGAGGAGCGGCAGCAGCGCATGGCCGAGGAGCTTCGCATCGCGCAGGAGCAGCGGGACCTGCAGGTGAGCGGCCTGGTGCTACTGGTACTGCTTCCAGGTGGACAAAGGATCCGAAGGGAGCGGGATAGGGTAAGTCTTACAATGGAGACGGATTTGTGAAACGCAGACCACAGAGCGCAGCATAGCGGATTGTGGTTGCTTGTGCTTGGGCCTAGCCTTGCCAAAGAGCAGCAGAGGGGTGAGGAGCATGGGGAAACTGCAGACAAGCGGCCTGGTCCAGACTGGGGTGCATTCATGAAGGAGGTAGACGGGTGAGACGGGGATGCGCGACAGCCCTGCAGGCAGAGCGTAGCCGCGACTCCTGCAGCCAGTGTTGTACCTGTATGCTTGAAGTCCACAGTCTTGGAAGCGCCAGAAGGGCACTTGACTGCCTCTCTTGCAGCACTGGCTGTGGAACAGCGCAATGGCCCTGACCTGTCACAAAGGTCCCGCCTGGCTGTGAGCGCAGGAGCAGAAGCGGCGTGAGGAGCGTCAGGTACGAGATCGGCAGCGGGAGGAGCAGCGCCAAGCTCGGCTCCAGTCAGACATCGCCCTCGAGAGCTCAACCTTCTTGGACAAAGCACGCAGGTGAGATGCGCTATGCCGCCTCAAGAGCTGTTTTTCTGCCATTCCTTCTACAGTCAGTCCTTGTGGCTCTTGCGGTGTAAAGAGCGTCATAAGAACGCCCCGCTTGGGATTTGCTGTCGCCAGTGGGTGGGGAGAGGGGGTGGCGTGGGGTCGGGAGGGGGGATCGGGAGGAGATGGGTTAGACAGAGGCGGATTGGGGGCAGGAGGGCTGGGAGCAGCAGAGGTGGGAGGAGGAGGAATGGTAGGAGGTGGGCCGGGTGGCGGTGGGGCTTGCAAACTTTGTCCTGACAGGGTATTGAAGGTGGCAGCACCATTTGATACCCATATAGCTTCAAGTTCAACCACAAACTCATCTAGCACGAGCGAAAACCACAGCTGCACAGACATAAGGGTCCCATGACGCATGATCCTGACTGTGCTGCTGCGCAATGCAACCCCCCCCTGCTGCTGTGCGTGCTGCACCCACCCCCGTGCTGCATGTGCTGTTGCTCTCTCCTCAGGGGCATGATGGGCATGAGCATGGACGGCAGCGGCCAGCAGCGTGCGCCGGCCGACGCTCCCTTCAGCAGACGCCGCACCGCACGCGTGCAGCGGGAGACGGCGCAGGAGGAGGCGGAGCGTCTGGACGCGCTGATGAGGGCGGGCATGGGGTCCGGCGAAGAGTTGCTGCGGCATGCGGTGCTCGGGCCGGGCGCACCGGAGCTTCTGGAGGCAATTGCCAAGGCTGGCAGCCTGTATGACGTGGAGTCGCTTGTGAAGGAAGAGGTGAGGCCAGACAAGGCTTGTGACCGACAGCTTGGGAGGCTCTATGTTTGAGACATGGTGAGGTCACAGTGCTCGGGTGAGCCCGGCTAGTTACGTAACTGTATACAGCTCTGTGGACTGCAACTGCAGCGCCCAGGCATGCTGGGGAGCCGCTGACGCTGGTGGCGTCCTTGCCCATGCTGCTGACCTGCCGCAGGTGCAGCGCCTGGCGGCAGTGCACATCCAGCAACAGCTGCAACAGTCGCAACAGCAGCAACAACACCTTGCGCAACAGCCGGGCCAGGGTGCAGCCCCTGCAACAGACACCAGCCTTCCACCTGACCCCTTCTGTCAGGACCTGCCTTTCAACGCTGCAGCGTTCGATGGTGAGCACTCGGGCTCCGAGCTGCCACCTGGTACCCTGTTCATACCCGTGCCCTCCTTCTCAAAGTGGCGGCCGCCGAACGAGCTGCAGCCGTCAGGCTCACCCCACGACGGGGAGGGCCTGCTGTTTGGCCAGCACTTGATGAGTGGCGAACACGGCGAGGCTGCAGATACGGACATGGACGTCGCGCCGCGGGCCAAGTCGGAGTCGTGTATCCAGTATATGAGGGCGGCGCGGAAGGCGAAGGCGGAGATGCATGCAAAGCCGCATGCGCCGAGTCCCGTTCGGCGGGTCGCGATGGCGCCGCTTGGCGGCCCTTCGCCAATGCGCAGCCGTCGGCACAGCAGCACATCTTCCTCAGCGTCAGCCTCGCCCTCGCCCTCGCCGGCCCGAGTCAGCTGCGGCGGGTCGCCGCAGCATGCCGTGCGCACGAGGAGCGGGGGTGACGGTATCCTGTCGGATGCCCGCATGTGTGCAAGCAGCCGCCCGCGCACTGCAGGTGCCGCCCTGATGCCGCGGAAGTCACCGCTTCACAACGGCATCGGTGCGCACAGGGAGAGATCGCTGCACGCCGACCCCGGCTCGCCTCCCTCGGGCCGGCGCCCGCCGACGGGTGTTGCAACAGGCGCTGCTGCAGGCAGCGTGCCCGCCCGACCGCAGACCGCGGGCGTGCCTCCCTCGCCCATGCGCGCCCGCAGCCAGCCGCTGCTGGCGGGGACGGCAGTCCGGCCGGCAGTTGCCGTGCCGGAGCACCTAGAGGGAGTGGTGACGAGCAACGCATGGTGGGACGGCGGAGAAGCTCACGTCAGCGATGTCTATGCGTCCCATGGCGGCAGCGCAGCGCACGCTAGCGGCACCGCCCGCAGCAGCCCCGGCGCTTCACGCCACGGCTCTCTCGTCGGCCGACGCAGCAGCGGCGGGGGCGGCGTTCTGTTCGGATCCGGATGGACTGCGGTGAGCCCCTCCTATCCCACGCACGCTGCGCTGCCACCTGACTATGTTGCGCCTTGCGTTCCTGCCTCTTCTCACATCGAGGGTGCTTCCGCTGCCGCCATGGGCCAGCCTCCTTCTTTCGTGAGGCACAGCCTCACTGGACCTCTGCTGGCCAGCAACTATGGCGACGCCCTGGTCCCGAGCCTGCACACCGTACACACAGAAGCGGCCGCGCATGGCCATGTGGCACTGGATGCCAAGCGTCCGCACAACCCCAGCGGGCACGCCATGCCCAGCCACAGCTCGCTTTTAAGGGCGTGCGAGTCTTGCCGCGCCAGCCCGCCAGCACCTGGCGGGGCGGCGGCATCGCCGGCGGCTCACCCAGGCTCGGGCCCCCATCGCAAGTCAGAGAGCGGCGTACCTGGCGGCCGCAAACCTGTGACGCCCTCAGTGCACAGGCCAGGCAATGGTGCGGTGCAGGCACAGGGTGTGGCGGCGCCGGTCCCTGGGTATCGAATCTCCCGCCCAATGGAGTATGGCCATGCAGCGTCGCCGCCGCTTGCGTACGCCATCCTCGTCGGCCGGCCCGGCAGCGGTGCAGCCGGCGGCTCCTCCATGATGCATCCACATTCACCCAGCACGGCCCCTGCCACTGCAGGGGGCTGTGCCAGCGGTGCCTACGCCGCCACTGCTCACAGCGCCGCTGCCGCTGCTGTCGCAACAGCTGCCATGGTCTCCCAGAGGCCGCCTGGGCTGCCGCACGTGTCCACCCATGCAGCCTCCCAGCACAGCCCGCTTGGCCATGCTGGCCTGCTGGCTCCCGGATCACCACCCTTGCTGGCTGCTCCGTACTCCCCAGCCGCTGCCATGTATCCAACGCATGATGTCGCCAGCGCTTGGGCAACGAGCGGCGGCGGCGGTTGCGGCGGCAGCGGCCACCAAACGTCGCGTAGCCCAAGGGCCACCACTAGCGCCGGCCCCCGCCACTCGCTGTCATCGTCTCCCAAGGGGCCGCCCAGCTTGCTTGCGGCACAAATGCTCACCTCAACTGCCGCAAGTACGTCCTCTGCAGCCACAACTAGCTGTACAACGGGGGCTGTGATGAAGAGGGTGGCGTTCGACTGCCCAGGCCCAGGCCAGGTCCCAGCGGTAGCGGCGTCTGAGGGACGGGCCGTGCGCTTTGCGCTGCGGCACAGCAAGACGAGTGATGACGTGGCGGCGCTGATGCACCCTCGGGGCACCGGGGCGGCCGCGGGGCAGCATCGCATCGAGCGGGCGGCAGCGCCGACGTCGGCGCTCAGTGCCCTGGACGAGGGGCTGTGGAGGGACTTTGTGGAACGCGTGGGCTCCGCTTCGATGGCTTGATGCGCAGACAAATCTCTGGCTAGATGCAGAGGAGGGATCTGCGTTTGACTATGAAATTTATGACTGATTGCAAGGGGGAAGTGAATTGCGAGAATCGATGGTGCTTGACATGTGGTGATGGCTTTATGCAGTGGTCGCTTGGGCGCCAGGTGCGCTGCGTGGCTATGAGCACTGGTAGCATTACAGAAAGTGCCTGAAGGCATGTTGCACTCATGGGACCCTTCACCATGACTGGCGCTGTAGCGAATCATCAGCCTCCTAGCCCAGCAGGCTTTGGAGTTCTAGAGATGGGGGCGGCCTTGCTTGTACAGGCAGTGCCTGTAAAGGTCCACATGTGGACCTCTCCCACCTTTGCTCAGCTTCTGCTGACAGGGTGCGGTGCTTTTTATTTGTTCTCAGCTTATGATACTCAAGAGCGTGAGCGCTCCTGAGTGTTTGCCTGTGTGCTCAGCCCTTGCCTTCTGCACCATGCAAGGTCTTTGCTTTCAAAGAAAGATGTACATGCCAGAACATTTTGGCAAGGGGTGTGTGACCCACACTGTTGGTTGCAGTGGTGCCTCATGCAGCACTCATTGCCTTTGCTGCGTTGTCCTACCACACCCAAGCTGGTACTGTTGCAACTTGCAACGATAGCACTGCAAATGTTGTATGCTTATGGATGGATTGGTCTGTTGCATCATTTCTGGCTGGAGGCGTGAGCAGCCAATGCTGTCCACACCTACCACACCATGTTCCTGTTCACGCCTTCAAGCGTGCCTTTTCGTAACCAGCCTCGGGCTGAACAACTTGATCATCTACTTGCTTGCTAGCTTGTCTCCATCATTTCATCTGTTCGTCTGCTATGTGCGTCAAGGTGCAGCATGTTTATTTTTGCATCTGTCGCCTTTAAAATTCAAAACCCACCCCCATTTTGTGTGCCAGAACTCAGGTGTGGCTCACGACAGTCCGAACGCCGCCAGCTCCCTCGCGAGACCGCCCCTGAACCAACCGCGTCCTTATCCGTTCCTGCAGCCCCGAGGTACCTTCGGACGATGCTGGGCAGCGCTGCCAGGGGAGAGTGCACAGTGCGGGTTGTCAGCGCAGTAGCGTATCGCCACAGCGCACAACAGCACCCGAACTTGCCGGCCTGCGCTTGCAATCCGCCAGACGCCAGCGTTTGGAGACTGTTTGCTCAGTGACAGCTGCACTGGGTGCTGTGAGCTGCGGCCTGAAGCAAGCACATGGCAGCTCAGGTCGAGCACAGACCCTGCTTTGTGCCTCGTGATCATGCCTCAGCAAAGCATGTTCCTTGCCTGAAGTTAGGATTGGAGGCGCAAGCGCCGCAACAGGGAGCAGGAGGAGCGGCGAAAGCGTCAGAGGGGGCACGTGAAGCAGCTGGTCAGCAACATGAATCGCGGCATCCCGACGTGTCACCCGTTCCTTGGCCGAGGGGCGAAGAAGTTAGCGCGGGGGCGTAAGGCCGGACGCGCCATGAGGATGGGGTCCTGGCCTGACGACGATGACTTCCATATCAGCGATGAGAAGGCTGAGAAGTGGGAGCGCATGCTAGAGGAGGAGATGGAGGAGGAGGATCCATCACTTTCGGCAAGGGAAAAGCAGTGAGGAATCGCAGGAGTCAGTAACGAACGAGGAGGAGCAGGGTGGCGGGCCTGATGCCGTGCAGTTGTTAAAAGGGGGGGTGCCGCCTATCAACCCTGTTTGAGAAGCAGGAGCGTAGGCTGCAACCCCGGCATCTTGGGAGAGAAGGGGGATGCTCAGGGTCAAGGGACTGACGGATGAAGCATGTACATAGGATGATTGGTTTGAAGAAATTTATTGGTAGGTGGGTCTTGGGATGAGAAGCAATGCTGTTGGCCATGCAGCGGCTGCAGCGCCGCTACCCAGGTGTTGAAAATGTGTGAAACCTGTCCTCTGGTGCATAATTGTGCACCGCCCATGCCACAACAAAATGAACAGGGCGGCCCAGAGCTATCAAGGGCTGCATGGTTGTTCATGTTGGCGTTCCCCAGGGTTTTGGTGACTGTTCCTTTGTACAGATTGTACCATGCGTTGCAATAGCTGCTTGGATGGGTGCTTCGCACTTGCATCTTTCTCCTCAAGACATTGTTCTCTCAACATTGGCAGTCGCCATTGTTGTTGCTGCGTTGCTCTCAAACTGCTGTCAAATCGGCTGTGGCCCTGTGAGGTTGTGCAGAAAGGCATTCCAGCTGCTGGCGTGCCTATGACAGCCCATGCAGCGCTTCCCTTGTGATAGCTGAAGTGAGGCGCACAACATGTGGGTGATAGCTGAAGTGAGATGTACAACATGTGGGGGGAGTTTTTGTTCAAGGTGGACTGTGCATAGCCTACTAAGCAGGGCCTGTTGTCTCCTACCAGTCAGGTCTCAGAGAAAGCCCTCCTCTCTCAAGTCAAGGATGCTGCACCTACAGAAGGGGTCTTCTAGGGCCCTGGCAATTGGTATGCGCCTGGGTGATAATCGCACGCCTAGAAACCCAAACGCAGCACGTTCCGCAGAAGGGATTTGTCGCATGACGCTGCCCTGGTCCTCAGCGTCGCTCTCAGGGCTGGCCAGCTCGCCAGTGCCCTCACGGATGCGCTGCGCCTGGTTAGGCCATTTTACAGTCCATAGGGCGCCGCAAGGGCACAAAGGACTCAGTAGTTGCCAGTTGCACACCTACAAGTCCACAACCAACAAGGTGTACTGAAGTGCCATGTTACATGACGCTGGCCCGGTCTTCGGCGTCGCTCCCAGGGCTGGCCAGCTCGTCAGTGCCCTCACGGATGCGCTGCGCCTGGTTGGCTAGCTGCACGCACAGCTCCAGCGCTGCAGTGCCGGCATCGGGAGTGTGAGGTGAGGGAGCATGTGTGAGGGCACAGCTCCAGCGCTGCAGTGCCGGCATCGGGAGTGTGAGGTGAGGGAGCATGTGTGAGGGCACAGCTCCAGCGCTGCAGTGCCGGCATCGAGAGTGTGAGGTGAGGGAGCATGTGTGAGGGCACAGCTCCAGCGCTGCAGTGTCGGCATCGGGAGTGTGAGGTGAGGGAGCGTGTGTGAGGGCACAGCTCCAGCGCTGCAGTGCCGGCATCGGGAGTGTGAGGTGAGGGAGCATGTGTGAGGGCACAGTGCCAGCGCTGCAGTGTCCAGAACCAGGGCAGGCGTGAAGGAAGGGGGGCAAGTGTAGGCGTTGGGAAATGTGTGTGTGTGTGTGTAGATTACAATTCAAGTTCTGAGCCCGCGTAAACCGCTCGGCTGCGTGAAATGTGCGTGTGTGTGAGAGGGTGGGGGGAGGTGAGCGTGCACACACTGATCTAGCGCTGCAGTGTCCACATCAGGCGCAGGCGGAGGCGAGAGGAACATGCGTGACGGTTGACTAAAGCGCTCGTGTGAGTTTGGGGGAAGGTGAGCAACCTAGCAAAACTCCAGCGCTTCAGAGGGTGGGCGCATGAAGGGCTACCCACGTCCCTTGCCTCGAGACACATACCTGCCGACGCCCCACACCTTTTCCACCTGGCTGATCCGTGCACCCTTCCCGCTCACCCTCGCTGATTTCAGACCC